>JARFJB010000428.1:1447500-1680000 GCA_036346205.1 Vesta saturnalis
ATAAGGAGAATCGAAAAATAAAATAATTAATATAGGGTGTTCTATTTAAAAATCAAACGTTCTATATTGCACCGCTTTTATATTACACCCTGTAGAAACCAAACTATTTTTAGATTATGCAGCTTATAAAAAAAAAGACAACTTTCGTATTTAAACTTATCTTCTAAGTTTAATGGCTAACGAGCTATTGACCCAATACACACTATTGGGACACCCTGTATTGGTTGGTTAGCATGGTACTCTAGCAAAATACAGGTCATAGGTTCAAATCCTACTCGAGGTATACTTTTTATTTATGTATTTAATAAAATGAATAAAAATTTTTAATTACATATTTACCTTCGAACTTATTCGTTCATAACAAAATTTATAATAAAAAAATATATATGGTTCGTTTAATAAACCTAGACAAAATTATGGCGATAGTCCCAATCAACATGAACAGGAAATCTTACAAGCAGTGAAAATTCATTTGGGTACAAGACAATATGTCTGTCTCAACGAGGGAAGTTACAGATCAGCTAGACTTATCACACCACGTCGTTTGAACCCTACTCAAAAAACATAAGTAGTTACTTTTGTTGGCAATACTACTGGAGGTACTTATCTGTTACGATTCATGCCATTCTTTAAATAAACTGTTTGTTGTTTTTGTTTTTACCAAAATGGGTTATCAAAATAAGGTTGTTAATTTACGAAATTTCATGTAAGTTCAGTTGCATGTGATTAATTTATAGTCCCAATGTTCTAGATTGTTTCGATCTCCTTTTGAGTCATGGAAACATACGAAATAGTAGCATGAATAATTTGTTAGAACTAACTATTTTGTAACATGCATGAGTTTTTTCGAGGAATTGCCTATACTTGGTTAGGGTTATGGTAAACGTTATTGGTCTCTAAATTATAATGAAAATCAGGCAATGTAGCTGTAAACTGATTACTTATTCCCTGACAGCATCATTAGTTAAAACATCATATAAAACTTTTTACTAGTTGAAATTCGTAAAAAAATATCATAGCCGACTAGAGTGCAAAAATATTGTGAGATAATAAGTATCCAAATACTCTAGAAGTCTAGAAGTTATCTAGAAGAAAAATAGTATCTATATTTTATATTGAATGCCAAACTGTTACACTCCTTTTTATTTACCCATTATTCAATGAATAGGTAATCATAAAACGGATAAAAATGGTATCATCTATTATCGATATAAACTAGTAGTAAAAATCTTTGTTTACTCATCATGGGATATTGTACTTACTAGTTACTTGCTCAGCTGCCCAGTGTTTTCCTGCAGTTTCTAATACCCATGCACATTTAGAATCGACAATTAAAAATGAATTATGACAATAACTGTTTGAATCGTTTAAAAAACAAGGTCCACCTTGGCCATATTGTTCCAAAAGTTGTGTAATAACCTCTACAGCTTCCAATGCACTCGAACTTCTTTCTAAACCTAATCTATAAAAATAAAGTAAGGTAATTTATGTAAATAAATTTTGGGAGAAATTAGCACCTGACCAAATCCATACCCAGTAGCCTTTTAACTTTTAGATCATGTTCGCTATCACAATAATTAGTCAATACTGGAACATTACCAATAACAACCCCACACTCATTTGCACCCATTTCTGCACCCCACATCCAAATTGGTTTACTTAAAATTACAGCCTTAGTTGGACCACTAGATTCTACTTCAATATAAGTGCACTGTGGAGTGAAATTTTATTAATATACATTAAAAAAATATCGTATACCTACTTTTACAGGTTGTGCAGATTCATTTATTGAAAAATAAACAATTTCCTGTACTTCGCCTTGTGGTCTGTCTGAATTTTTTCCAAAAATCACTCCTTGTTCAGATAAAGGAGGAAGCACAACAAATGCATTAGAAGAATGGCTCATCTATTAAAAAAACACTCAAGATTTATTAGGTACAATTACAATAATAAACAGATAAATAATAGATTATTCAGAATGTTCATATTCCTAACCCTCAAATGTAATTCGTTAAAACTTCGAAACATACTTTTGAAATTGATCACGTCACCTATTAAATTACGGTACTTACTTTCTTTTTCTTGTAAGAAGCTGTTTGAAGAAATATCAATAATCCACAAGAAAAGGATGTATGTCTTCTTGAATATTAAATTGTAAATTTAAATATAAATTTTAGTCTTTATAACGTATAAAATATGAGCCAGAGTAAAAACTATAGTAAGTAGATCTAATTTTACACAGGTTCGTCCTTCACCTTACACCTCAATAGATCTACTAAATTGAGAGTTTGAGGGTCATTAACCAAGCTACAGATAATCAGCTGATTGTCAATCTCATCATGTCAGTACTCTCTTGGCGATAACTTCAGATTGCAGTATAATTCGATTATGGTTCAAATGTACTGCTAATATAGCACACCCAACGTTTGTAGTTTCAATTAAAAATCAATGAATTTTTATTATAATCAAAATTTCAAATGTATCAATTTGCGACAATTACTCGAAATTATGGTGACCAGACGTCCCTTTTGGCTGAAAAAGTACTCTTTGGCCTCTAACCAACAAAATGTCCTGTTTTTATGTAACAAACAAATATCTGGTGTGGAACCTGGAAAATGTAAATTAAAAGAAATGAAATAATTCTAATAACATTTTTTAAGGATAAATATGCAGCCTCTTTTATCCTAATTACATTACGAAAATAGGCAACATTGTAAAAACAAAAACAATCTATGTCAAACAGACGTATAACTTCATGTCAGACAAAGGTTAATAGACATCTTGATGCTAACTTAAAGAATTAAAAGAAATGAAATAATTTTAATTATAATTTTTTTCGGATAACTATGCAACCTCTTTTTCATACGTTCATAACGAAGCAGGCAACATTGTAAAAACAAAAACAATAATCTATGTCAGAATGACGTTTAACTTCATGTCAGATACAGATTAATAGACATAAATACATGATCATTAAAAAAAATCCAAAGCCGCCCGTTTCTATAAGATACCAATAATACAGTTAACCATTTTCATTTATATTTAATTAATTTTTAGACTTGCCTTGCGTTATATTAAGAAACTTTATAAACAAAAGTTATGTAAAATTAAATGTTCTTTAAAAAATATGTCTACTCTTTTTCTTATAAAATTAATCGTTATTCAGATATTGGAAACACGTAAGTTCTACATTAGGAATTTTTTGGCGCTAAATTACGCGTCGTATCAAAACATTGCATAGAACAAAATTAATAGATATGTTTAAGGTCTATATCTAGGTATATTTATATCTTTGAAATATGTAGCTGTTTTAGAAACATTTGCTAAAAATCTCAACGCTCTGGATTTCTCCCAAAATCTAATCAGCTCCAAGCGAAATTCAAACAAACGTATGTACAAAATTTTAAGTACGCGCACGTTCACGCGCGCGCACACGCACACACACGCACATACTCACACAGGCACATACGAATACACGCACATACGCCCACACGCGCACGCACGCACTCCCACACGCACACATCATGGCCGATCTTGGCGAAACTTGGCCAACAGTTGTAAAATGAGTTAAAAAGTCGATTTAGCGACAGTGAAAAAAAGTCGATTGCATAACTTACACAAGTAGATAAGCAACGTCGGTTCGAGCACATTTTGCCTCAAAACCCTATGTATTTCTTATGTGAGTTTTCCAAGGTTCGTTCTGGTCATTTTTGGTCGGCGCAGTCACGTGACCAAGCTTGCGCATGTGCAATAAGCATGACAGAATAAAGAATGAGTGTATATGGTTGCATGCCGATGGCTGCATAAGGGGTAAGCAGGGATTACAGGAAGTATTGGTGGTGGGGTAAGTTACAATAAGCATTAGCTCATAAGGGGTTTGTGTGAATGGTTGCATACTGCATAAGGGGTAAGCAGGGGATGATTGTGTGGGGACGGTTGCATGCCGATGTCTGCATAAGGGGTAAGCAGGGGGATGACTGTGTGGGGATGTTGCATGCAGCAGGTCCATGCTGGCATTGTTTATGAGGAAGGTGGATTCTACTGCTATCTGATACCGGAGGTATGTGTGTATATGGTTGCATGTCGATGTCCACATAAGGGTAAGCAGGGATGGTCCCGGATCATAAGGGATGTTAACACATGAGGGGGCGATAGCATGCAGGGTAAGTAAACACACGATAATAGTAAATACAATCTAAGGAAAGAACATCTTCAGTATATTGGGATTACTTGCCTTAACGAATGAAAGAAATATTCGACATTTGAATGTTAAGTTCTGTAATATCTTCTAAACTCAGGGGTTACTAAGAGATGATTGCATTTATATAATAATTTTTTTAGGGATGATGTTATATTGAAGCTTGTCCACTTATTTTCTTAGATCTAAAATAATATATGATATAAGCGATAAAGGGACGTTTACTTACCAAGCACCATTTGAATTCATTTGAGAAACTGATATCCACCACAATCTGATAATTACGATGTAAGCATATAAAAAATTGATGCAACAACGAATATCATATCGATTAAATGCAACGTTACAGCTTCTTTCTGTAATATCTAAAAAAAAGTTTAAGATGGCCAGAAAATAAGAATTTCACTTACCCTGGTAGTAAAATTAATATAGTTATTTCGTTTTAACAAACTATCACTCAATCAAGATGTTGTTTTGTGATAGGAAATAGATATCCACCCCATTCAGATAATTTTAATACATGTATATAAACATCTAGAACATTGATTCAAATTAAATTGCATTGAATATCTCTTTCAACGATCCATTCAATATTCGTCAACAATCCTCTAATGCCTCTTTCATGGATACATACAATCTTCAACATCAATCCTCTAATACCTCTTTTATGGATCGGTTCAATCTTCAACATCAATTCTCTAATGCTTCTTTCATCAAACCATTCAATTTCCAACATCGATCCTCTAATGCTTCTTTCATCGATCCATTCAATCAATATCAATCCTCTAACACCTCTTCCATCGATCCACTCGATATTCAACATCAATGCTCTAATGCTTCTTTCATCGACCCATTCAACCTTCAGAATCAATACTTCTAATACCTCTTTCACCAATCCATTCTATCTTCAACATCAATCCTCTAATACCTCTTTCATCAATCCATTCAATCTTCAACATCAATCCTCCAATACCTCTTTCATCAATACATTCAGTCTTTAACATCAATCCTCTAATATCTCTTTCACCGAACCATTCAACTTTCAACATCAATTCTCTAATGCCTCGTTCATCGATCTATTCAATCTTCTACGTCAATCCTCTAATACCTCTTTCATTGATCCACTCAATCTTCAATATCAATCTTCTAATGCTTCTTTTATTGAACCATTCAATTTCAACATTAATTCTCTAATGGTTCTTCCATCGATCCATTCAATATCCATCAATCCTCTAATACCTCTTTCATCGATCCGTTCAATCTTGAACATCAATGTTCTAATGCCCCTTTCATCAATCCATTGGATATTTAACATCAATAATTCTCTAATACCTCTTTCATCGAACCATTCCATTTTCAACTTCAATGTAGTAATGCTTCTTTCATTGATCCATTCAATTTTCAACATCAGTCCTCTAATACCTCTTTCATCGATTCATTCAATCTTCAACATCACTCCTTTGATACCTCTTTCATTGATCCATTCAGCTTTCAACATCAATCCTCTAATGTTTCCTTCATCGATCTACTCAATATTCAACATCAATCCTCTAATGCTTCTTTCTTCGACACATCCAATCCTCAACATCAATCCTCTAATGCTTCTTTCATTGATCTATTCAATTTTCAACATCAATGCTGTAATGCTTCTTTCATCAATCCATTCAATTTTAAACATCAATGCTCTAATGCCACTTTCATCGATCCATTCAGATTTTAACAGTATTCCTCTAATACCTCTTTCATCAATCCATTCAATTCTTCGACATCAACACTCTAATGCTTCCTTCATTGATCTATTCGGTTTTCAACATCAATACTTTAATGCTTCTTTCATCGATCCATAAAATCTTCAACATCTGTCCTCTAACACCGCTTTCATCAATCCGTTCAATCTCCAACATCAATCCTCTAATACTTATTTCATCGATCCATTCACTTTTCAACATCAATGCTCTAATGCTTCTTTCACCGATCCATTCAATCTTCATCATCAATCCTGTAATACCTCTTTCACCAACCCATTCAATCTTCAACATCAATCCTCTAATACCTCTTTTATCAATCCATCCAACCTTCAACATCAATCCTCTAATGCTTCTTTCATCGAACCATTCAATCTTCAACATCAATGCTCTAATGCCTCTTTCATCGATCCATTCTATCTTCAACATCAATCCTCTAATACCTCATTCATCTACCCATTCAATCTTCACAACATCAATCCTCTAATACCTTTTTAATCGATCCATTCAATCTTCAACAGCAATCCTCTAATACCTCTTTCATCGATCCATTCAGTTTTCAACATCAATCCTCTAATGTTTCCTTCACCCATCTACTCAATATTCAACATCAATCCTCCAATGCTCTTTTTTTCGACCCATATAATCTTCAACATCAATCCTCTAATGCTTTTTTCATTGATCTATTCAATTTTCAACATCAATCCTCTAATACCTCTTTCATCAATCCATTCAATCTTCAACTTCAATCCTCTAATGTTTCTTTCATCCATCCATTCAATCTTCAACATTAATGCTCTAATGCCTCTATCATCAATCCATTCAATCTTCAATATCAATCCCCTAATACCTGTTTCATCAATCCATGCAATCTTCAACTTTAATGCTCTAATGCTTCTTTCATCGATCCATCTAATTTTCAATATCAATGCTCTAATGCTTCTATAATCTATCATTTTGCGTTCTATCATTCAACACCAATCCTCTAATAAATAAGTTTTGATTATTACAATCGATACAATATTGATTATTATACAGCTTAATTTATTTAAGCATCAGGCGTTATATAATAACATTTGTAAATTCTTTGACTAACATAACCGATATCTATGGATATCTTCTGGAAATTTTAATTTTTATTTTCTAAATGTGAAATTTTTAAATGTATCGAACACATAATTAATATTGTATCGATTACTAAATTTTATCTTTTACATTGTTTTATAAATTTTACTTCAATTTAATTTGTATCAATGTTCTAGAACTTTCTATTGTGATGTATTATGTTATTATATGAAAATAGCAAGGTTTGTATTTTTCTAATATTAGCGGATCTTGTGGTTTTGTGAGATAACACTCGCACGATCTTGTTTTAATCATTCTGTCTGCAAGTTTTGATATAATAGGATCTCTATAAAAGTAATGAACAATATTTTCCTGAAAAGCGAAATATATTGCACGAATTTTACCTTGGTAAGTATATTTAGTTTCTTAAACTTTATTTACTTTTAGATTTTGTAGAAAGAGATTGTGATGCTGCATTTTAACGATATGGTATTCGTTACTTACATTGTAATTATCAGTATGGACAGGATATCAGTTTCCTACCTCAATGTTTTAATCATTCTGTCGTATACTTTTTATATTATGAAATCTTTATACTTTAGACATTGTAGAAAGAGATTGTGACGTTGCATTATAACGGTATGGTAGTTGTTTTGCAAAAATCTTTATATACTCGCATTAAAATTATCTAAATCGAGCGGATATCAGTTTCCTATCACAAAACAACATCTTAATACAGTGATATTTTGTTGTGCAAGCTATTTGTAGTTCAATTGAACAATTAAGTAAAAATTGGACAGTGTAAATATATCAAGTCGTTATTAAGAAAAAAAATCATTAAATTGTGGAAAGAAAGTTAGGAGCGTCCTCTATAACAAAGAGATAAGGAGAAGAAAGGAAGCGGTTCCAAGTTAGCGGGAAGGTGACATCATCGGAGGAGCAGCCACACAACCTAATTGAGGCCTCTTCACCGGCCAAAGGAATGCACGCATTACATCATCAGTTTATCAACTAAGTGATAACAAGTAAAAACCTTTCGATAGTATAAGTAAACGAAAATTGGTGTGTTTGATTAATTTTTAAATTTATGTTTAGATACAAATGCTGAACGAAAATATACTTCGTTGATCATTTGTAAAGGATTGTTTTTGCATGTTAATATTAAGAAAAATACTAACATAGAATTAAAATCATTTTATTATGGACTGTTACAAGTCTTAAAAGCTTATACAAACACTGCGTGTGTAAATACCGAGGAAAACAAGTTCAATTAATTGCAAAGTACAGATAATTAATAACATCAGATTGAAGAGAATTTTGATGATAACAATAACCATTTATCACATTGTTCATGGTGGTAATATATGTGACATGCCACCTGATTTTTAGTATTCACAATATGGTAATTGTTTCGATAAACGTTTACTCACATATTGTACATGATAATGAGTTTAATCACCTTCTTCACTTGCTACAACAGGATCCATTTCCACATTTACCGACGACATAGGAATGCTTCATGTGTGGGGTTAAAATGAACCAATGCCAACTATCTGATAATCCACTGCAGGAACATGTAACGTAATGTAATTAATTCTCTATTGCCAATGTGCTTTTTAAACTTTAGAAGCAAAACTTGTTAACATTTTTCGAGTTGTATTTCTGTAGTTATAATAATAAAGCACGAAATGGCTCAATGATTATTTGTATCAATAGACCAGAAATGATAGTTTTGCGAGTATGCGGTAATGTTATAAGCCGAAGCTTAAAACTACGAATACTCGCAAAAAAAATTTATGTACGTGTGATACACATTTTTTGTACTGACATTAATCCGTTAAAAATATTTTTCAAAAGTTGTTTGCTGATGCAATCATATTTTAAGTTATGTTGGCAACTCTGAACATCAACATATCGAACAGCACGGTATATTTGACGAATTATAGGTCTCTAACCTTGACGAGTTTGACGGGATGAACAAAATTTTATTTATTAATTTAATATCCATCTAATATGAGAACTATCAAAATATGACGACCAAGGCTACATGATTTAATATATTTAATTGATATTATCAGTAGTACCTAATGTCAGATTATCTATTTAGTTTGAACATTTTTTTAATTTATTTGTTGTATCATCAGAGATTTCACACATAACAAGCTTATTTTTCAATACGCAATATTTAACAAAAACTTGAATAAAACGGAAAAAATAATTATAAAATGCTATAATACCTTACATCAAAATGTAAATATAAATATATTCTAGAGTAATTATTTAGCCTGCAGTAAAGTACATTGCCGCACGGCGTACGGAAAAGTAAAGGCGTGCGGAAAAGTAGAACTTTCTCAACTAAAATGCGTGCGGAATAGCATACTTTTCCGCACGCTCGTAAAAAATATATTACGAAACTTTATTATTTATGTAATTGAAAATTATTGTTAATTTTATTAAATACATAAATAAAAAGTTTACCTCAGTAAGTTGAACTAGACTTATTAGTTAACTCATCAAGTTCAATCGATGTAAATTTTGTCTTTATGTATGTGGACCTGATGTATTTATATATATATATATATATATATATATATATATATATATATATATATATATTATATGAATTTACATCAGTTCTACATACATAAAGACAAAATTTACATCGATTGGCTTGAACTGATGCGCAGTTGGTTATACTAAAGTACAGTCGTAGGTTCAAATACTGAGGAAACTTTATTTATGTATTTAATAAAATTAATAATAATAATAATAAAATTTATATTTTATATTTATTTTATTGCTTTAACTCTGCAAATGTAAAAGGAATTTGCCTATTCATAACATTTCATTTCTTTTTCAACACATTCTTCAAACAATTGATCAAATTTTGTTAAATCATTACCCATGTCCTCATTTAATTTTTGTATATAATAATCTTCTATTCTTTTTAACGATACTTGCACTCGTTTTCCTTGTTTCACGGCTTCTGATTGTAAAAAGTAAAGTTTATGTGGTTCGATTACCTATATCCAAATATAAAATTGAATTAACGTGCATTATGTATATTATATAACAAGTTAACTCACATCATCTGTAAAACACTGAGTATGTTTTGAAATAATTGGATTTTTTGTGAAAATAAATGGTTTAAACAGAGATACTGTAGGATCAGCTGTACCAGTAAACCAGTGTACGCTGGGTTTATTGGTGTACAAAGCAGAAACCTTAAAAACACATTTTAAGTTTTACCATAATTAAATCTTGTATTTTAAGTAACTCTTACCTGGCTTCCTTGTGTTAAAGAGGGTGAATTGCAAGGTCTACAAATTTCTGAATCTTTGTCGCGTAAAATTGTGAACATATCTGTTTGTTTAAAATTATTGGAAGATGTATATTTCGCTAACAGTTTTTCACCTTCAATAAATCGAAAAGTGTTAGGTTCGCTTTTTCCACCAAAGATTTTACAAAAGTTGAAACTGCCCTATGGATAAGCGTTAATATGGAATATTTATGCGCTCTAATTGATTTATACATACATTTCCGTCCCATAATCCTTTCTTTTTTGCATATTCAAAAATACCATCAGATTTTTTATCTATTTTAGTTGTTATACTTAATTCATTTGATATGTTTCTGTATCCACCTAAAAATTACAAATTACAAATATTATACTTTCTAGGGGTTTCATAAGCTCCTGAGTAGTATAGTGACACCCTCCGCCATCTTGGATTTTCTGGGGAAAACCCACCTTTCACTTTTTGTCCCAAGCCCCCGAGCTGTGGGACACCTCACCTTTCACTTTTTGTGACGTTATTTGACCTTGGGGATTTCCGAAGACGTAATTAGGCCTGGAGATTTCCGATGACGTAATTAGGTCTGAGGATTTCTGATGACTACGCCTTTCACTTTTGACTTTGAGAAAGTTGTTTACCTTGAGAAACTGGTTTGCCTTTGGGGCTGGCCTTGGAGCCGGACCTGCGCGGGAAATCTGAAATTTGAATAAGGCCCCTAATGCTATCTCATAAGACAGGTGTAGGCATGCGCCCCCCTGATTGGAAATAGTATGGACCCCTAATGCTACCTCATAACACAGGGTCTTGTGTTAGGTCTGCGCCCCTTGATGGGGAAATAGTACGGGGACTCTAATGCTAACTTGTAAGACAGAGCTTGAACTGAACTGAACTGAAATATTTGTACGATTTTTTTTAAAGAACAATAGGATTATTTTGGTACTACAGAATTTTTAATTAAAAACAACTAAAACTATTAAAATGTCTTTTATTTATCAGACCAGAATAGTATTAGAAAAACAAGTATTATACAGTAATTTGATTATCTCGTCATTTTTAATTAAAGATGTAGTGAAAAACTTATTTACAAAATCAAACATTGACAAATTATTTAATCTAAAATATAAAAACATTAACGTATAAAATGCACACACCTTCGAATGGTAATCTTGCAGCGTCGCTTTGTTATAATGGAACCATCTAGAATTTTTCTCTAGGAAGCGTAAATGATACCCTTGCGGTGCTCGTCGAAAGGAATCAAAATATTTCCCGTTACTATTCTCGTCAATGTAGATAGCGACCCAATGCTGACCTGGTTTGTTTGCAGGATCGGTGTTTGCAATAATTGCGCACGGTCTAGGTGCGTGCCTCGTAAGTTGATTAGAAGCACATATAAGTCGAAACACATTCTTTTTGTGGTTGGGGATCGATTTCAAACATTTCAACACTTGTGCCGCATACATCTTTGGAACTGGTATGCACCCAGTCTTGCAGTAGTAAGGTGTTTTCCAGTGTACACATAGGCCCAAAGATGTTATGGTTTAAACAACTATACGATTTTGCTTCCTCCTTTCAATTGTTTAATCGATGGACAACAAGTCTCGTCCAGGTTTACTATCGGTTTGTTAAGAAACCTTAAAAACTGCTGTTTTCACTACCCTTAACGTGAATTTTGTTAAACGGGCGCAACACTTTCATCAACTACTCACGGAAATTGTCGTAGTGTACATGACCTGACCACCATTTCAGGCCGTGATAATTATCCTCCAAAAACTTTATCTGTAGCGACATGGATTTTGATATAACGTAACCTCGGGGTGGTTTTATCAGCATCAACGATAAACGACCATGATCTGCAACCACGGCAATTTCTTTCGGCATGAATTCGTTGTTAACACCACTAAACCCTTGTAAGTCCAAGTACACGCCCATCTTCTTCTTTCGGCTGCTGCTGTACACTGAAGCTTGCGGGTTAGAGTTACCACTTTTAACAGCTAAAATCCACAACGACGTTCCGATGTTTATCTATCTCGATCACGTTATCGAATTCTGCATACACAAAACAGTTAATGGTTTCGGTGAGCGCGTCTTCAAATCTGACTTCTAGGCGAAGGGAACCGTTTCTAACTAAATTGCAGTGGGTGCTAGCGGTTGCAGACAGGTCAGGAGTTAGGTGGAAGGCCATTAAACAGTATCCGTTGGGGTAATCGCTTCTCGATATATCGTTGCCCTCATTCAAAAAATGAATACCCGTACCGGAGAATAAGGTGTGATATGCTCTTACATATAAACCATTAGCTGTAAGGTCTGGTTGTAAGGCCAGGGAAGGAATTTGTTGGCCGTCAATATATAACGACATGTAATTAATATTGCTCTGATAAAAATTGAATGTATTTGAGGGATAATCACCGTTGAAGGCTTTATTTACGGCAAAACCTAGAATACATCGTTTAGGTAACTGACCAAGGAAGATATTATCCAGTGATTTTCGCTGTACTCCCGCAGGTATTGTTAACACTTTTACGTCGGTTCTTGTAACAGGATATTTTGCCGCAGCTGTTTCCAAATCTTTAGCGTGTGTAATTAGAATGGTGGGGTTGATTCGCATACGTCTCACCAGTAAACTAGCGTCCATAATTCGCGTCTTGTAAGTTGAAGCGTGAGCCGCCATTAGGCTAAAAGTATCTCTTGATCGTACACATTTAGCCTTTAATTCAACACCGCTTATGAGAAACTTTTCCTGTTTAAACAAATCCGAGTGCAAGTGACCAATCATCTCGATTTGTTTGCTGGTCGCTGCAAGTACTTGACGTTTCGAGAAACCATTATTTGCGTTTCCCAGTGTATTCATCTGCCCAGCTGTATCATTGTGCCATAAGATACAACCTAGATGTGAACTATTGCCCTCCTTTCCGTAATTTAGCAGTGTTTCGATATATGAGCGATAGGCGTAAGTGTTGTTTGGTTGTGACACCATCTTCTGATTTAAATAAACCTCCACCTGTGAGAAAAGCGAATGCATCCAATTGTTTACTGGTGCTACAACATCCGCATCAGTAAGTGCTGTATCATCTTGCTTCAGAACTCTAGCTGTGATGTACAACATAGTCTGACTTAAATCTATGTAATCGTTTCCATTTCCGGGTACTACAAATTCTACTGGAGCGTCATCACTAAGAGCTGATAAGAGTTTGTAAAACATCCATTCACTACCCTCGATACTTTTCTGCATCGACGGTAAAGCGAACAGATCAAATTCGGACTTGACGCATTCACACGATTGGCATGAGAAGCCATTATCATATATTGTCAAGTGGTTTCTTCTTTGCAACAGTCTCGTAGAGACTAGTTATTATCGGCAGATGTATCTTTATATACCCACCCCTCCATATTTTATCGATTTTCTCATCGCTTTACGTTTAAGATTCTACTGCCTCGTGAAATCTTTCTGAAGATTCCTTACCGGTCGATCCTCTATGACGTCACCAGAATATTGTACCCGTTCTGAGACTTCTTTTCCAATGGCCTTTGCACCATACTTAAATAAGTATACTTCTAAATATCAGCACACTCCCAATACTGACCACGTTGATATGGTGCGCCTCTGTAGATTGATTGAATGCCGTTACCGGTGATTCATATAATATTGTTGATAAGGACAAACCATTATTGCACTTTCTTAAAGTGTAGCTTCAGGCACGACGTCCCAAACTCGAATGGCATTGCTGCACCCGTATCTGTTTTTATATTAATCTCGATGTTTTAAATTCCCCGTGTAATCACGGGCATGTAGTGTGCAAGCTAAAACACCACATCTTTATGACCTCCGTAAGCGTAGTTTTCAGAAGTAATATTTATTAGTTAGTATGTAGTTGTATCCACTATTGTGTTTACTTAAAGTTCGCATATCGAAAAGATCCGCTTGCCACAGCTCGTAAATGTTGCTCACAATATATTTATTTCGCGGAAATTTTTTTCTGACAGGTTTATGAACCCTATAAGCCTCCTGAGTCTGCAGCCATTTTTTCACTTCACCATATCAACCCCTTACAGCATTAACTAAAGGTGTTATATCCGCAAATCCGGCAGGATGCTCTGGATCATAGTATACAGCACCCATGTTACGTTCTCCACGTATCCCAATCAAGTGAAAGTCTTCGTCTTCGAAAGTATCTTCGCGGGGTTTCCCTCGATTCACTATCGGCATCGTAATTCTCACCTATAATTATGAGGCTGGGTTCAATGTTAGGTGATACAGTAACATCACGTCTTCGAGTATTTCCGATAAACTCTCGTGGTATATTTATTTCTTTAATGTACGTCGCAAACTGTCGCCAGCCGTGTGGGTTTGTAGTTTTTCGCTGTCTTAACGTGTCGTGAATCAGATCGATAATACTAGAATGATGGATGATCTCACCTTTTATTGTGACAGTACCCCTTGTATCCCAAAATACATCACCGCCCGCATTCAGTATACACAAGAAAGCCTCACCTTTCTTCCTATATGAAACAGGCAGTGTTGATACTATCTCAGATATCTTTGAATGACCTGATTGTACTGCTGCCATTTGTCATGGTTGGTCATTTTGGTTTTTAATACTTTGTCTATGTCGTTACCCAACTGCGTTAATATGTTGTTTTGCGTGATATCTGGCGCTTGCAGGCGTTGTATAAAATCCATGGGTAGAATAATCATCTTCTTCAGATTGTGGTTCAAGGTTATTGAAACAAATTACCTACAATTCCGCCAAGTAATGGTCCTAACAGGAGCGGTAGAGAAACTGTTTCTTCTTTTTTATACATTCACCTCTCTGTGCCAGCTGCCTTAAAGTGTGTTTATGTTGAGAGAGTCGCTGCTTCTGATCAGCTGACAGAGGTACACGACCTTTTAAAATGTTATGTGCACACTTGCAAATGCATTCCACCTGCTTACTATTCAGATATTTCAATAAAGCGTCACGTTGACTTTTACTTAATCTGGCTAATGCGCGCAGGATATCTGTGTTTTCGATTAAAGCGTCAACCATCATATATGATGTAATCTTTATGACTGTGAGGATTAAACGCTTTTTTCGCTATATATACTTGGCAAATACCTTGAGGCCCGAATATGTGTGTTCTATAGCGTAGCACATCCGGTGTATTCGGTTTTAAATCGAGCAATAAATATCCGTGCGGATTAGAAGTAGCATCTTGGTAGGCTGCCTCTAAACATTTCGGGTTATCAGGTGAAATCTGTCTTGCTAAATGCTGTATCTGTGCCCTGTCACGTGGATTCTTAAACATGATTATGTAATGTGCGTTGAGAGAAATATCCGCTGTCCACGTCCTTGACAAAATATGTTTTGCGTTAAGAAAAACACACTTAGGTTTCTATAGTGTAAAAATATAAACCACAGCCGTTATTTTCGCGCATTAGATCGTCAATTATTATTAAGGCTGGTTTTATGCCGTCAAACTGCTCCATATCAGATAAATCCTTTTGAAATTCTACCTAGAGATCTTTGAATAACGGCTGCCACTCGCTGTAGAACCAGATAATTTTTTCAAAAGCTGTATCGCAGGCAGTTTCGATATTTTTTAGAAAATCCACGATAAAATATGATTTCCCACAACCAGATGGTCCTGCTACTATTGCAGAAAAGGGATGCTTAACTGACCTTCCATCTCGAAATGCTAATCGATACTAAAGAGTATTCTGTTATCATCACGGCTTATATACTAATTGAAAAAAAATCTGCAATATTGTGTTTATTTGTAATGTCTAATTACCTGTTTACTTAACCACAACTCATTTATTTATTTATTTAAATGCAATTTGTGTGTGTGCGTAATTAAACATACAGATAAATCACCCATAATTTTTCGATTGTATAGATGATAGTTGCTTAGAAAGAGAATCCAATTTTTAAAAAATATTTTTAATTTCGGTAGTGAGCGTGTACTTGTCACTTTCCAAATTCTATTATATTAATGAGAATAAACAGTTTTAATAATTACATTCCATACAAATAGTTTATCGTTATGTAAATTTTACAATCTCAAGGCTCAAACCGTTTAAAGTAACTTTTGTACTAAATTGCATGTTTTAAGGTGTTTAATTACAACCTTGTATTATTTTGAAATAGGATTATTATTATCTTCACGAACTGTACATATCAGTTTATGCTAGAGCTTATATATATATATATATATATATATATATATATATATATATATTGGATATATTGCATTCTACAAACAATTTATCATTCGGTGAAACTCATTTTTAAATGCATGTTGTACATAATGATATTATGCGTCCCATTAATTCAACGCACGTTATAATACTGTGATTAACTTTTAAATAAAAATAGACAGTAGTACATTCTAACCGTCTTTTTAAATATTTACTAAAAACTTTTAAAATTGTCATACGCAGTCGCATGCATTTCTGTCCACTTGAAAAAATACCAGGGTTGACCACACATAAAAATTATAATACAAGCTCCCTTCAAAAATTATCCGCTACAAAGCATAAAAAAATTATCTTACATGACCGCAATTAACTTTAAATTAAAAACATGGAGTAGTACATTCTAGCCGTCTTTTAATATCAAAAAAATGGCCTTATTATATAAATGTTAAAGGAGACAGTGAAAGGTGAATGCGAGTTTTTTACATTCCAAAAATGGTTAATGATGGAAACCCCCTATCGACTATAACCTGGTAGGGATGACATCAGAGTTTCAATGATTTAAATAGTGGGTTCAGGCACGGTAAAATCCAGATGCTCTCAAACTGTAGAAGTCTCCCTTACTATCATGCAGGCCATTGAGACTGATAGCTTGGTTTGAGTTCCACCATTTCCTTGGGGTATACAAGTCTTTTTTTATACGTCGCAAGCTGTTGAGACTGACAGTTTGCCCCAAGTGCCATCATCATCATCATCATCTACCCAGAGAGGACCAGATGCAATCCCCCTGTTTTTATTAATACAAGTTACGAGTTCGGGGTAATTCCCTAACATTTACGTGTGTATGTATGCATGTTTAAGGTCTTATAGTATTATTATAGATTAGGATATGTATTATTTTTAATACAGGTTCTATTGGCCAGTTAATTTAATTCTGAGTGTGTGTGTGTTTGTGTGTGTGTGCGTGCGTGTGTGCGTGTGCGCGTGTGCGCGTGTGTGCGTGTGCGCGTGTGTGCGTGTGTGCGTGTGTGCGTGTGTGCGTGTGTGCGTGTGTGTGTATGTGTGTGTGTGTGTTTTACGAGCTAAGGTAGTGTTGTACAACGTATACTGAGGTCACAACAAAAAAAATAATTTTAAGCCCCATCTTAAAAAAGCACTTATGTGAATGTTCTACAGGTCTTACAAACAGTTAGTTAGTAAAGTTTACAGAAAACTTTTATTACCCATACATCGCAAACAAATCCTGATTAGCTAAGAAATATACTGCTAGGTGACTCCACCCGTATTACAGAAAACGCTCGATGTTCCTTACACCGGAAGATGACTCAGCAACAAGCCCTAATTACCCCCTGAAATATTGTGCTAGGTAGTACCACTTTTATTACAGAAAATACTCATTAGTCCATACCTCGCTAGATGCGCCACAAACAAACCATGATCAACCCTTGAAATATACCACTAGGTGGCGCCACCTTTATTATAGAAAATACTCATTAGTCCATACCCCACTAGATGGCTCCACAAACAAGCTCTGTCTTACAAGTTAGCATTACAGTCCCCGTACTATTTCCCCATCAAGGGGCGCAGGCCTAACACAAGACCCTGTCTTATGAGGTAGCATTAGGGGTCCATACTATTTCCAATCCGAGGGATGCAGACCTACACCTGTTTTATGAGATAGCATTAGGAGTCTTATTCAAATTTCAGATTTCCCGCGCAGGCCCGGGCCCGAGGCCAGCCCCAAAAGCAAACCATTTTCTCAAGATAAACAATTTTCTCAAAGTCAAAAGTGAAAGGCGTAGTCATGGGAAATCCCCAGACCTAATTACGTCATCGGAAATCCTTAGGCCTAATTACGTCTTCGGTAATCCCCAAGGTCAAATGACGTCACAAAAAGTAAAAGGCGAAGTGTCCCACAGCTCGAGGGGCTTGTGACGTAAAAAAGTGAAAGGTGGGTTTTTCCCAGAAAATCCAAGATGGCGGAAGGTGTCCCTCTACTACTCTCCTGCCTACCCAGAATATTTAAATGACCCTGATAAAAATCATGACTTTTTTCAAATATTGTCATTTTCATTAACTTAGTGAAGGTCTACATTTCAGGTCAGTTTTTAAGTCTCATAAATTACAAAGTTCCATATTCTTGGATTCTACTGTTTGTACAAGGGTTGTGCTTTAAGTGTTACATATAGGGCTGGAATAAAACAGTACCAGGTGGTCCAATAAGCCGGTCCTCCGCCTATATCTCAGGAACTGTTTATCGTACAGCTATTGAAAAAAAATTCCTTAGTAAAAACGGCCAAGGGAAATCGATGGAAATGACTTTCAAGTTTTTAGCTTTACCGCTAGAGGGCATAATCTTTATAGAAAAATTTAAAAACAATTTTTTCTATAAAATATGTCCCATCATAGTAGGACTTAAATAAGTAAATTAGAATGATGCATAATTTCTGCACAAATTTGTTAAATACCTTTTTCTCCATTTTTCAAGTAATGGTGGGGGAGAGTGAGAAATGTTTGTATGAATAAATGCCTATAACCTTGGTTTGGATCAACCTATTATTCTCATTCGAAAGGGCGTAGATGAACCTATTACATCTACTATAAAACAATTGCATTTAGTTTTAATTGTAGTAGATAGAGGGCATTTTTGAATAAAAAAAACTAAAATTTGTCAATGTTAACACCTAAGTATTGTAAATTACAACGGAAACTGATTAAATTCGTAACAAAATGGCGCAAACCGCATGTCGATATCTTTTGTCTAACTCGAAATATAGGTAAAAACGCGTAAACATACGTAATTAGTATTGGCTCACTCTGTATTATAGTTTAAAATAAAAAATATGTCAGTATTTTCAGAATTTGTTAAACTAAGAAGGCTGCGAAATAAAGTTGCCAGGGGCTTCAAATTGTTTATTTATTGACAGTAGTCAAAATATTGCGATCTTTTTAAGAAGTGTTCGCATATAACTCGAATATAACTTTTCTTAATTAGATATTAATATTACTAATATCAGTAAATAATCATCATTAATTCATAATGAGTATTTCAAATGCCGAATTGTATGATATGATTGGAGTTTATTTCGAATGCCATCAAAATACCGCTATTGCCTCAGGTATATATGCCATAAGATATCCTGACAGGAGGCACTATGGCAAAGAAGTATTTAAAAGAAAGGCAAGAAGATTAAGAGAAACTGGTAGCTTTCATCCGCCTTGTTATAAACGACGTGTTGTAGGTGTGACCGAAGATAATGTAAGCAATGTTCTTGCTTTAGTTCAACAGAATCCACATACAGGGTGCGGCATTAGTGCATTGAAGTACGATATATCCGTTATTAAAGGAGATATCAAAAAAGTTATTTACAAAAATTATAGGCAACTTCAAACTTCACAGTATAAAATTATTTTCGTATTTACAGGGTGTTATATATTACCAGGGTGAACCAAACATACTTTTTTTGACATGGGACACCCTATGTATTATTTCAAATTTAGATTAAGCTCATCTCTCCCATACTTCCAATATAGGATTTCATTACGTTATACAGGGTATTTCAAAAGTTATAGTCAATTGTACACGAAAATCATTCTCATTTCAACGTCCTGTATACCCTAGACAGAACAACCTAACAATATTTTTTTCCAGGCATAACTTTTTGACATTGATACAGTGGTACAGCGAGAAAGTGCTATTTCTTTATTATTGCACCAATTGAATATAGAGCGGGCCAAAACTCGAATTTTTCAAATGAATCACCCTGTATTTTATTTTAAATAGTGAAAATACACTTTATGTTGTTTCATTTAGTAAGCACTCCCTATAACTAAAATAGTTAATTTCTGAGAGATTTTCAATTTAATAACAGAAAGAGATCTTTTAAAAAAATTCTATTATAACAAGTTAGCCGCGAACAAATTATTATCAAAATTAAAAAAACATCGGTTATTAAAACAAAATTCTTATAAAATTAATTAATTTCATAATAAATGTTCAAAAGGTCCACCGAAAACGTCAGTACAGCATTGCAGTCGATCTTCAAATTTTCGACTGACATTCCTTAACATTCTTACATTAATATTCTGGAATGCTTCTCGTATCCTATTCTTCATATCATCTTGTGTGGTTTGAGGTATTTGATACACACGGTTTTTCACATAATCCCACTTGAAGAAGTCAATTTTACTTAACCCTGGTGAACGAGCTGGCCATGTAATGGGTCCTCCTCTTCCCACCCATCTTCCAAGAAAATGGTTATTAAAGATGATTATGAATTAATCTAGTGTGATGTACCGGAGCTCCATCGTGTATCAACCACATACTGTGACGAATGTTAAGAGAAACGTTTGCCAACAGTAATGGTAAATGATTTTCTAAAAAGTTCAAATAAACCTGACCATTCACTGTTCCTTCAAAAAAATTTGGTCCAATTACGTGATCTGCAACTATACCACCCCAAACATTCAAAGACCACCTAGTTTGACTATGAGTTGCTATAAGATGGGGATTACTTGTCGAATAACAATGGAAATTGTGTCCATTCACAGTTCCATTTTTATGAAACGTGGCTTCGTCTTCAAAGAGGACGAAATCAAACAAATCCGCCTGATTGTGGATTTGTTGTTGAGCCCATTCACAAAAAAGCAACCCTTCTGGGATAGTCATCTTCGAGTAACTCTTGATGCAACTGGATATGGTATGAATGCATCTTATTTTTACGCAGTCGCGAGATTTCACGTGTACTAACATGTGAATTATGCCTAACTTCAAGCATCACGTTAAATTAATTTGCCTCGTTAAGTACAGGTTCTGTCTTTTCCCTTTTTTCATAAACTACTTAACCTGTACCGTTAAAACGATCTACTAACCTTTCCATCGTTATTTTCTCGGGTTGTCTTCGCGCGGGATATCTCTCTTTGTAAATTCTTTGTGCTAATAAACAATTTTTCATACATTCTCCCAGTACCCATATTATGTCTGTTAATTTCTCAACCGGAAAGTTCATTTCAAACAGTATTTCAGTGTTTACAATTTAATAAAGCTACTAATTATTACTGAATAATATATATCTGTCATTTGTTCACGGCTAACTTGTTATAGTAGAAATTGTTAAAAAACCTCTTTCTGTTATTAAACTGAGAATATAATTCACATGTCACATGGTACATTGTTTATTACTTTCATTGGTTAAATTTAAAATACAAAAAAAAATCGCAGGATAGGCTATCAAATCGGTAATAATTTTATCACCGCATGTTGATTGCACATGATTTTAATGAATAAAATAGTTTACTGTCAAAGTGACAAAAAGTTTCAAAGAAATAAATAATTGTATTATCTTGCAATTGTAATATTTACTATCAAAGTGACATATCGTTTAAAATTGTAAGCTTTAAATAATATATTTTCTGTTAACGTTCATTGTATTCTCTTACCAAATATAACACGTGTTATGATTAATAATCGATGATACCACTCGTTAAAACCGGTAGAAAACTGAACTCATGCTTCGCATTCGTTCAATTTTCATCGGTTTTAACTCGAGCTATCGCCGATGATAAACCATAACACTAGTTATATTATGCCAGAAAATATCTCAGAAATTAACTATGGAGCGTGCTTAATAAAAATGAAAGAACATAAAGTGTATTTTCACTTTTTAAAATAAAATACAGGGCGATTCATTTGAAAAAATTGATAAAATCATGTGTTAGAGTTTTGGCTCGCTCTATATTCAATTGGTGCAATAATAAAGAAATAGCACTTTCTCGCTGTACCACTATACCAATGTCAAAAAGTTATGCCTGGAAAAAATTATTGTTAGATTGTTCTGTCTATGGTATACAGGACGTTCAAATGAGAATGATTTTCGTGTACAATTGACCATAACTTTTGAAATACCCTGTATAACGTAACGAAATCCTATATTGGAAGTATGGGGGAAATGAGCTTAATCTAAATTTGAAATAATATATAGGGTGTCCCATTTAAAAAAAAGTATGTTTGGTTCACCCTGGTAATATGTAACATCCTGTAAATACGAAAATAATTTCATAATGTGAAGTTTGAAGTTGCCTATAATTTTTGTAAATAATGTTTGATATATCCTTTACTAACGGATATATCGTACTTCGACGCACTAATGCCGCACCATGTGTAAGTCGTCGGCAAATCTCTACAGAATTAAACATACCAAAAACTACCGTTCTAACGATTTTAAATCATAATAAGTAGGTTTCTTACAGTATTATGAACTGCACGTTTAAGTTGGAAAATTGTAATCCTCTTTAAATTTTAGATTCAACGTTTTATTTTCATATTGCGATAAAAACGGCAACATGGCACTTGAATCATTTCATTCATTCCTTAAAAATACTTGTTTTTCTATGTTTTTTGGACTGCATCCTTATCATGTAATTCTCCACCAAGCTTTACATGAAAGGGATTTCGATGCAAGGCTGGATTACTGCGATTTGATGTTAGGTATCCTGGAAGAACTACCGCATATCATATCAAATATTTTGTGGACAGACAAAGCCACCTTTAGTAGTGCGGGTGGAGATAATCTGCATAATATGCATTATTGGGCTGAAGAAAATCCGCAATGGATGGACGAAGTGCATCTTCAAGGTAGGTGGAGTCCTAATGTTTGGTGTGATATAGTTGATGGAAACTTTAAATGACGATACATATTTAAATTTTTTGGAAAATGAATTGCCTATTTTATTAGAAGACATTTCCTTACAAACAAGAAGAGATCTGATATTTCAGCATGATGGGTGTCCTGCGCACTTTTCCAGGCGAGTTAAGAGATTATTTGAATTTAAGATATCCATTTAAATGGATTGGAAGGGAAAGTATATTTCCATGGACAGCTAGATCTCCAGACTTAATATGTCTAGACTTTTATCTATGGGGGAGATTGAAGGAGTTAGTCTTTCAAACTCGACCAACCACGCGACAAGACATGAAACAACGCATTAGAAACGCAATAAATAGTATAGACATGGCTGATATTGAAGCACCTGTTATGTCTACCCGCGATAGATTACATCTTTGTGTGGACAATGATAGAACACATTTTGAACATTTAATTGGACATTAAGTTTTAATGTGTGTGATCTTTTCATACATTTTGTTATTTTAAGTTATAATACAGAGTAAGCCAATACTACTTACGCGTTTTTACTTATATCTCGAGTTAGGCAAAAGATATCGACATGCGGTTTGCGACATTTTGTTATGAATTTAAACAGTTTCCGTTGTAATTTGCAATACTTAGGTGTTTCCATTTAAAAATTGTAACATAGACAAAATTTAATTTTTTTTTATTCGAAATTGCCCTCTACCTACGACAGTTAAAACTAAACGCAATTGTTTTATGGTAGATGCAATATTGGTTACTCAGTTTAGTTCAAATGTTCGAACAACTTGCAACTTTGAAAGTTCACTGTATCTACACCACTATACGAATCGCACTGACACTTTGGATTTAGTTTATACTAAAGATAGAGGTTTTAGTAGTGACATTTGATTAGCACCGCCTACTATGCCCTGTATGCAACACTTAAAAGACATGCCTCGTAACGCAATCTTGAATCATTCTGATATTTACTATAGTCCAGCTTACAAACAGTTATTAGCTGACTATACTGCTGAAATGGCGTAATTTTTAAAAGGGTATAACATTAGGTGTGGTTTACATTATTTAGAAACAAACAAAAAATGCGTAAAGCAAATTGCCTACCAATAGATCGATGCAAGTATGTGGTATTAAAAAAAATTAATTCGTTTTGGACTTCCAATAACGTTTTTTATGCCTGTGTCAAGTTACTATTTTGTTTCTTATTTACACCTAATTAATTTGTAGATTATAAAAACATACATGTGTGTAAACCCTAAAGTACTTGTAATATGTAATCACTTAAAATTTCTGATTTAAAGTTATAGTTTTTGGCATCCTTTTTGATTAACGTTTATAACACATACTAGTGAAAATTGGCTACGTCGTCATGACATTAATAATAATTTTTGGCAAATGGAAGTTAGTAAACATCTAAATACGACTTTGAAAAAAAAATTTCAAAAACGACCACGTGCCTAAAATATGGTAAAATTAAATGTTATAATTAACTAAATTTTTAGGGTTATTTAGTTTCGTGTAAAAAACTTTTATAAAGAAAACTTGTCTAGCATAGTATTAGCTTCAAAAAAGTCGTCTATACCTACTTCGTGCTTATAAAATTTATACTTTTTCAAATATTCACAAATATTACATTCGGGCGACGAAAAGTTTTCATTAAACAAACCTTTACTCAAATCTTTTTGCGAAAGTTGTGTATTTAGAGGCAAATTTTAGACACTTTCAATAGCAAATTAGTAAGTACTATATTAATTATAGCATTGCAAAGACTTAATATACTTCGTTAAATTTCAAATTAAATGTAAGCATTCCGCTTTCATTGTATTATAATTTTCTTAAATTTGTTTTCTTTACCATATCATTTTTCATCATCCTTAGAGAGTGTCTGGGAATGTTATTTTCAAGACGAATAAATAAAATTTAGTCTGAAAATTTTTCACGGTTATCACTCATAATTGAAATACTTAACTTTTACATATCTAATCATGTGTTGTTATTAACTATATACACAAATTTAAACGTTTCGGTAACAATTACAGTTATTATCCTCAGTAAATGATACTCGTCTTAAAAAATTAATTTAAATGTCAAATAAATATATGAAATCCCAAAAAGCAAATATAAGCCTGCTATAATGTTACGGAATTATATAAAAAAGCCAACTAAGGAATCTAATTTTATTTTAGTAAATATTATCTAGATCTTTAATAGATTAAATATTATTTAACAGCCTTGAAAATGACAAACCAAAACACCCGCTAACGAACGAAAACTTACAATGAAGAATGTCACAATAAAAAAATCTAATCCAATTATAACGTAAGCCCTAAGTTCAGAAAAACTTTAATTTGAAAGCCAAAAATTGAAAACGCCTGTCAAATCTCGACTTACAACAAATCTTAGAAAGAAATGATTTTCTGTTACTGTTTAAGGACTGTACTCGTTATTCTACCTTGAAAACAGAATGTGTGTGTGTGTGTGTGTGTGTGTGTGTGTGTGTGTGTGTGTGTGTGTGTGCGTGTGCGTGTGCGCGTGCGTGTGCGTGTGCGCGTGTGTGCGTGTGCGTGTGCGTGTGTGTGAGTGAGTGCGTGCGTGCGGGTGCTTGCTTGCTTGTTTGCTTGCGTGCGTGCGTGCGTGCGTGCGTGCGTGCGTGCGCGTGCGTGCGTGTGGTGTGTGTGTGTGTGTGTGTGTGTGTTCGGTTCTGTAATTTTTAAGTTATCGTGGCTATAATCACACAGGCACACACGGACATCATTTTGAAGATGACACATAGTTTTAAAAACGTGTAAGACGACAAAAACTCGAATCCATTTTTTCACGGAAACAATATTTTTCTTACCGGTGTGCTTCGCGAATAAGAAAGTAAAAATTCAAAAGATTTAAACTTTGTTTAAACGATTTCTAAATAGGGTGCATAATGAGCTTGACAGCCATCACTTTAAAGCACATAGGTCTGCGTATGGCAAAAAGCTAACTAAAAGTTAACATTTCATTTTCTAAAAAATCGTTATAAATTTCCCCGTTCTCATGGAATTCAAAGGGACAAATTACTTAGTAGTTTGTCACCGTGTGTAAAAATTGTAGGAGGATATTCTTTGTTTTGTCGTATCAGATTATTGAAAATTTAGGTATAACCGACTATGAAGTTTGGAAAGCACTGATTTACTTACAAATTTTGCAATATTTGGCGATGTTTGGGTTTATTGTAAATTAATGTAGGATATTGGAAATCAGTTTTGTGAGAATGGCGTATATATTTTGTTGTTGTTTGGATAGATTGAAGTTTTAAAATTACGATTACGTTTACACGTATTGATGAGCTTAATGCAGTAAAAGAATGAATGAAGGCAGTTTAATATTATTAGTAAATAGTGGATAATCTTATTTTTAAGTAATCGTTAATTTATAGTTTAGGTTTGAGTTGAAGTTACGTGATAGGAAATTGATTCTTTGTAGTTAAAACATAGATTTGCAGATTCAGAACTCTGGTTTTTATAACATGTTAATTTAGAGTCGATTTATCAAAGTTTGGTGGCAACGAAAACAGATCATTTTACAATATTTTTTCGTGATATCTGGACGGTGCAAATTGTTACTAATGACGCGTTTTCTAGTTTGTGTTCCCGAAAATTTTGTCGTTTTTAACGTTTGAAAGAATTGTATTTTTATTATTGGTCATATTGCGAGAACGGTAAGATGGCGAAGTCTGTTAGGATCGCGAGAGAAGATGAGTGATGGACTAGGTAGCGAACGTGATTTGAGTCAGGAGTGTGCGAATACCCGTTCGAGTATGTCGTGTGTATCTGAATAACGTGTTGATAGTGAAGTTTATACAGCTTTCTATCCCGATTCACAAAGCGTTCTTTATGGTGGAGTTTTCAGAACACACTTTATTATAGTAATTTTGTTTTCTCGGAGCACTTGAATCACTTAGGCCGAAAATACTCGTGAACGGCTTTGTTAAAAACTTAGTAATTTGAAGGACGAATGTTGAGGGGTATCAGTTAAGCGCACGTGGTGGCAATTATTTTGGTTATAAAGTGAATGCTCTAAGGAAATTACGGACGGCGATTGTATTCAGCCGTCAGCTAATGTAGTAAAATATTGGTGTTAAAGGAGAGGAGTCTAACTGGTAGCGGCCAATATCATGCCGACCGAGGAAAACGAGGACCAGATCCAGGTATCCTGTATTGTTGCCTAATGCGCTGCGACCAACAGGTAAATCTATTCAAGAGTTATTGTTATTTTGGGTTTAAAGTAAAGATATACTTTGTTGGTTTAAGTAAACATTTTGAACTTGTTTCGCCTTATAAAGAATATAAAACACGCGTCACCAGGTCTTTATATTTTGTAAAAGTTACATGTTTATGTGCGTGGTAGACGTATTTACGAAAATTGATTAGTAATTTATACACGTATATTTCGAGATATTAAATTTCTTTTGTTTAAAGTTGAATGTTGATGACGTCGTACTTGATTGGTTTGTGGTTAATTCTTTCTAAGATATAATTAAATATTTAGATTTAAACAAAAGAGCATGTGCTCCTATCTTGAGAGCTAGAAATTACTTTCATAGGTGCGACAAAAGCTTTTGTGAATATGTTGACATTGAAGATGAATTTAGACAATTAATTTGTTTTAAAGTGTTTCTGTTAAGTACTACATTTCTTGTGTAAAGGAAACAATATACCGATGTGTTAACCTCTTCGAATTCTGTATCATTTACGTGACGGACTACTGTCATTTCAAATAGGACGGGGGTAGCTTTCTTTGAATTAGAGAGCAAACTAAAGTGATTTTGTTTTAATTTAGATACAATTTTCAGAGAGAATTTATAAAAAATTTAAACGTTGAAGTGCTGAATTATAAGAGCGTTATTTAATACTTTTTGGAGCATTGCGTTTCAGATTCGACCCAAGGAACCGTTGGTGGGAGCAAAAAGGATCTTACAACGAGCTAGTTGGCACCTTTGGTTATATACCGTGCGTATTCTAATGCCGTTTGAACGCGTTACAAGTTCAAACCGGTTCAAAAATTTACCTTAAAACCATTCTATGAGCTTTCTCGTAAAAAATGTGTTTTCAGATGAATCAACTACGAAAATTGTGCATATTCATAAAACGATCTTTTTTTAATCATGATCATAAAATGTTATTAAGAAACTTTGGATCTGTCCTATGTTTTTACAGCATTCTTCGGCAAAATTGGACGTGAAGGGTGATTGGAGAAGAGTAAAGCTCAATAACATAGTGGTTGCTTGTAAATAGTTATTTAAATTATTAGTAATCGGGTATTATGCGTCTCCACGACTACTTTGTTTAATATTCCATCAGTAATGCATTACGTTTGAAATATGAATCTTTAAATCTTATTTTTCTACACGAAGGTGCAACAAAACTATAGTAGCTTGAGAAAAAAATGAGAGTAAATGGATTAGACTCAAATACGCAATCAGTCCTTTTCGGGACTAAGCCTGATGGCAGAAGCTGAGTCCGAAAATATAAAAATAAAATGAAAATATCTCGATAACTAATGTTTTCTACTACAATCATATTTAGATATTCTGGTTCTCCTTGAACGTATGAAGTTGATTTTCGTGACACCCTGTATATTTCACGTTAGTTATTGATGCTTAACGATATAGAATGTTATCAATATGCGTACCTAAATATAAATACTACTATCAGATACATTATTCTGTAACACTTATTCAATCAATCAAATGTTTACTAAACTCATGATTTGTTAGTAGTAGTTCTCAGTTGTATCCAAAATTAAATGAAAAAGAAACACGTCTCATATAATAGTAAAAATTTTCGAAAATATTATTTACTCAAAATATGTTCCGCTACCCAATGTTTTCCAGAAGTTTCTAAAACCCACGCACTTTGAGTATCGGCTATTAAAAACGAATTATGATATGTAATATTATGATCAAAGTAAGAGCATGGACCACCTTGTCCATATTTTTCTAAAAGTTGAGTTATTGTTTCTAAAGCTTCTAATGCGTTAGAACTTCTTTCCAAGCCAAGTCTGTAAAGAAGATTATTTAGTTTGATTAGCAATAATTTTTTGGAAACCACACCTAACCAAGTCCATTCCTAGTAATCTTTTAATTTTTGTATTGTGTTCACCATCATTATCGTTTGTTCGTATTGCTTCATTTCCTATAACCACTCCACACTCATTTGCACCCATTTCTGCACCCCACATCCAATTCGGTTTGCTTAATATTACAGCTTTAGTTGAACCCGAAGACACTATTTCAATGTATGTACACTGAAATTAAAAATTGTTTATAACTAGAATCGTAACCACCGTTGTGATGGAAGCCTTGATACAAGTACACCGTGTCCACAAATTATTGGCGGATTTCATAACGCTATAGCTTTACTAATACTTAACATAAATGCACGATTCAACCACCATTTGAAAGAGAGAAGTCTGAAGTCTAAATGCACTCGATGTGAGCACCGCGTGTGATACGGCAGACGTTTCAGCCGGTGTTCCCATTCACGCCAAACCCTCACAAGCATATCTTGTTTGATGATGTCAATGGCTGCAGTAATATGCCTTTTCAATTCCGCCAACGTCGCTGAAAGTGGAGGATTGTAAACATTATCCTTAACGTAACCCCACAGGAAGAAAGGTAAACGTGGAGGCCAGGTGCAGAAGGTGTTGTCTGCGTGTGTTGCACGGCCAATCCATCGACCTGGCAGGATTTGATTGAGGTATCTACGGACGTCCGTATGCCAATGTGGTGGGGCACCGTCTTTTTGGAATATCAATCCATGTTCCTCTTTGTCATCCGTCAGTTGTGGTACTAACCAATTTTGTAACTGACGGACGACGAAGAGGAACGGGGATTCATATTCCTTACTGTGTGTGATTTCTTCCTGTGGGGTTACGTCCAGGATAATGTTTATAATCCTCCACTTTCAGCGACGTTGACGGAATTGAGAAGGCGCATTACTGCAGCCATTGACAACATCACACAAGATATGCTTGAGACGGTTTGGCGTGAATGGGATCACCGGTTGGACGTCTGCCGTATCACATGGTGCTCACATCGAGTGCATTTAGACTTCAGACTTCTTTCTTTCAAATGGTGGTTGAATAGTGCATTTCTGTTAAGTATTAGTGAAGCTATAGCTTTATGAAGTCCGTCAATAATTTGTAGGTCGGTGTACTATTATGAAACTAGGATAATACCACGATAGCGGTTTTTATCCTGTAGGAGGCTTCGTCAGCTCACCCTTTAGAGACGCTAAATCTCCATTGTTTATGTTTGGTTTATGATTGTTACTTAACTATAATCCGCTTTTGTGTATTTTTATACACATAATTATTGTATAAAACGGTCGAATATTATGTTAAAATAACTACAATAGTAATACTAAACAACGTGAAAATCTTTGGAAGTTCCAAGCTTTACTAATATTTAATCCGTTTTATTAAGAATTAGTGTGATGTGAGATTTTATTTGAACGTTATACTTTTGATTTTGAATCCCTTTTTCAATTTTGTTCTTCATTCCAGTGAAACCTCAAATTTCTGAAACTAGTACTTAGATTTGAGGAGCATCTCTGTAAGTTAGTAGACTAATATTCTTCTCCAAAAAATGTTTAACATCAACAGTAGTTATGATACTCGTAAATATGCCTTATAAGTGCGGTGTATTCAATTATAGCGAGCAGCGCCAATACTCTTCATTCAATACTTTTCTTCTCAAAAGATGATGAAAATGAAACACCATGGGTTAATGCGATTCAAAGGAAAGGGTACCTATGGAGTGATGTGGAAAGTCCTTTTTAATATATTACACATTTTTTCTTACAACGTCAACCCATATATTATGTTAAACAATAATGCATTACACCGCAAGTACCTATATAAGTAACCTAATAAAATACTGCTCGAACACTTTTGTGACGTCACAATTCCTTGTTCGCGGCCTCTATCATACGGTGGCTACGGTGGCTGACGTCATAAATCTCGTCCACTTGACCTTGGCATTTATATAATATGCTGTATAAGTATGACAGATATCGCTTTGTTTTCATAGGTATAACTGCACCAACAGAAATACAACCGTCACATTTAATAGCAAAATTTACAAAAACATAATGCTTTTTTTACAGCTCCCAAGTCCCAACAACGTCTCGTGTCTAAAAAAATCGGTGACTGCGCACTCGCATCGCATTATATTATTTAATGGCATGGAATTACCCACAGTTATATACTATACTACTATACTTACCTAAAATACTGTATAATATATGGATGTTGGGTAAGTATGAGTCACCGATTTGTTCATTACTGTAGTCATACTCCTAGGTTGGGCTGTGTTAATGGTGTACATAAATCAAAGAAGTATTGACAGTCAATCAAGTTTTGGATATAATCAGGGAGGTGTAATGTTATATATTACACCTTCCTGGGTATAATATAGCATGTCAAAATTATAATACCATTACGTACCGCTAGGTGCTTACATTTTGCAACGTGTTTCTCTGTTAAAACAATAATTAGCGGAAAATGGACCCAAAACTGTAGTGACAGTCACAAACAGAAGTAATGACCGTCAAATAGATAAACTCTGTAGCATAGGCAACCATCAACCGCTCACCTGGTTACTTCGTTCACCCTCGTTTTTTGAAAGCAGGGTATTCTAAGCATGTCCATTAACTGCCAGGTCAATTCATTTATAAGCGCAGCTAGATAAAACCATGACGTGATGAAGATATGATACAAACAATCTCCTTTAAAATTGAAAACGCTCATTAATTTAACAGAGCTTAACATTAATGAGAGTTAATACGTAAGGTCCATATCAAATAATTCCTTTTCAAAAATTTTTAATTTTCAACAAAAAATGCATTGGTTGTAGAAGTGTAGAAGTGTTCATTAGCATAATAAAAAAAATTAATAACCAGATACTCTACTCGTCTACTCCATTCTTATTTTTTGATAAGATAATATAAGAGCCCTGCCTTTTATGAGAGGAAATAATGTTTTAATTAGATTATAAGTAAGGGCAAATTTAAAGCCATTATCACTATTAATAGAAATTTACCTGTTCACCAGTGTATCTTTTTTCTTATTGCAGTGCCCAATAAGACAGAAATTCGACATAAAACCTCTCAAGCTGTGAACGATAATTTCTTACAAAACAGTATTTATGCATAAACCAGCCCGCGCGCCTGTTAATGATATAACTTCTTCTATATTTAGTTTAGCTTTTGCATAAAATATTCTGTGCATTTCGGACGCAAATGGAAATTCATGTCTTGTTGATCTCTGTATTTCAAGAACATGTGTGGATGTCTAGGAAATTGTAGTGCATCTTTGGGTAATTATACTCATGTCCTATACAGCAATGCAACATCGTTAGGATTACAACGATAATCCTGTTGAACGTTAAAAATTACAGCGGTAATTCATTTGCAACTACCGTAGTAACAGCGCTATTCTTGTCATCAACTAGACGCGTTTGTCAAATACTGATAACCACGTTACAAAATGTATTAGTTAAGTATATTGCAAAAATGAAACGATTTCGTAAAAATTCGTCAAAAACCATCGATAGCAATATTGAAAAGTGTTGCGAAGAATACAGTAAAAAATCAGGCATTTATTTGGAGGCAAGTTTTGTTCGTTTTCTAAATTTTGTAACATGCTTAGGTAATTAAAAAGTTTTGTCGGTTTTTAAGTTTAAATTTTTAATTAATCAAATACACGTTTTGTTCATTTATTAATTTTGTTAATCTTTTTACATAATTAAATAAAGTTTTATTCGTTTACTTATATTATTTTTCTATTCTGGAAATATTCTACCGAATACCACGCGTACATCAAAATTAATCTGATAATCCTGTAAAAACTATTGTTTCAATAAGGAAACCGCATTCGTTGGTTTTCTATGTTGGTTAAAAGAAGAGCCCTCCTCTTTCGGAGTCGAGCTCTTTAAACTTTAACCAACAAAGCAAACCAACACACGCAGTTTCCAGGCAACACCGCTTTTTCCCGGATTACGCGCTAGTGGTATTATATGCGATAATTATAAGGATTTTCTGATTTTTTAAGCCACAATAAATATGAAGATGAATCAGAAGAGAGGCCGAAAATAATCTTCTCTTACAAACAAAGAAACAAACGGGGCGACGTACCTTTCTTAATAAATCGATTTGGAAAGCCAGCGGCAGTATTGCCAGGAGAGCCCCTTTTCAACGTCCACTATTATGAGGGATTATCTACAGCAGCCGTGTCATTCGAGAATAGTCATACGCCTACAATTATGCCATATGAACGCTGGACGAAATTGGGATCTTGTCATCTTTAGCGACGAGAAAACATTTTCTTCGTCAGACCATTTTCGAAAGGCCCTGAGGAAAACCAGTAACAGTCGGTATAACATTGAAAACATCTAGCCCATAAACAGGACGGAGAAACTTGATACTGTCAATGCACGATTTACTTCTTAAGATTATGTGCGTGTACTGGAAGGTATTATGCTACTATTCGTTAGGGTTAAACATCCAGAAGGCGAAACAGTTTTCGTCTAGGATAAGTCGCCCATCGATCGGGGACGAATACTTCGACGAGAATGGTTTCGACAGCACCCCGAAATTCGTGTTTTAGAATGGCAACACAAATCTCCGAATCGGAACCCAACATAAAACATGTGCAGGGCCAGGAAAACCGTGATTCGCAAAAAGACCGGCTTCGCTCCAATATTATACGAACGTGGATACTTTACGCCTCAACAACGCTTGAGTAAAATTAGTCAATTCCATGTCTGCTCGAATTCAAGCTTGCATTGCATCGGACGGGCATTATAAAACATATTAATTTTTCAACTAAATATAGCAATCATATTACTTACATTTTCTGCTTTTAAAAAGTACAATGTTCTTAACTCATTTTTTTGCATAATTCCCTTGTGCCGAATTATGTATGCTGGGCTAATTAATTTAATAATAATAATAATTCATTTTTGGCATTAATTGTTAATTTGATTGTAATTACGGTGAACATTAGATATATCTACATATTTTTGTGTGAAGTACAAATATTTTTGATTTAATTTTCTTAGGTTACTGACTTTGAAGGAAAGGTGCCTAATTTTTCGAGTTTTATAAAAAAAAAATTTTGTCGGTATTAATAATGGTTACACTACATGGCAAATTAACAACGTGAAGAAAAAGATTAACATCTCTAATATATAACCAACACCTTCAGCTACAAAAACGGAAACTAAGAAACACCTTATATTACCTTACATCATAGGTGTTACTGATTGCATTGCCAAACAATTTCCTAAAAATGATTTTCGAACAGTTTTCAAACCTTATAAAATTTTACACCAATTAATAAGATATCATAAAGACAAAATTACCGGTGAATGCCAAAGAGTATATGAAATTTCATGTACCGATTGTTTAAACAGTTACGTCGGCCAAACAAATCGTAAATTATTTGTTAGAGCTCAAGAACATAAATTAGCAATTCAACAAAAGAACATTACCTCTTCACTGGCAACTCACCATTTGGAAATCGGTCTTAAAATAGATACTAATAAAATTAAATTACTATCTACAAGGGAGTTCTACATGTACCAAAGAAAGGAAAAAAGTCCTGTTCAACAACTAGTGTGGTAGAATACCAGTCCACATATATCAGAAAGGTAATTTCCATTTTGCATTTAACAGAAAAGACGAGGGTTACCTTAACAAAGCTACACGAAAAATTGGAAAAGGATTTTGAATTGATTGGAAAGCGAACTTCATTTTACATTTTTCTTAAAAAATTAGATTTAAATACGCAAAAACTTTAGATAATCGAAAGGTTATAATGGAGCAGCTGCGGATAAAACTGTGGTGCATTAATTATTTGCAACAAAGAAAGTAATTTAGAAGAGAAAACCGACCAATCATCTTTTTAGACGCAATATACATTAATGAGAGCCATACAATTGGAAACAGTTAGTCAGATAACAAAACATTGGATTTATAGCCAATGTTGGTGGTGAAATAACATTTATTCTCAATTCACTACTAATTTTTAAGTTGGGTTCCAAAAGTGGTGACTATCACGGCTACATGAATGCCGATAATTATAACAAATGGATAGTTACACAGCTACTTCTTCATTTACCAGAAAGGTCAGTGATTGTGTGCGATAATGCTTCGTACCATAATGTGCAATAAAACCGTGCTCCTACATCGAACAGCAAAATATTGGATATGTTGGAATGGCTTGAAGCAAGGAATATCACTTTTACTCCAAGAATGTGTCGTTCTCAACTAAAACAGCACAAGTCAAAACACATTAAGTACAAATATGACTATTTATTCGAAGAGCCACACCGTGATAAGGCTACCACCATATCATCCAAACACAATAGAGAAGCTTTGGGGTTTAGTTAAAAATAATGTTGTCAAACGCAATATTACGTTTAAGCTGGTGATGTCCGCAAAGTAGCGGAAGAAAACCATCGATACAGGGAAAAATACATGTAACAAAATTATAGAAACAGAGAATAATTATTTGAAGCAAGAAGTTGTGCTGGAAACGCAAGTAGAACCTTTAGTTATTAATTTGGGCGATGAAAATAGTTCTGATAGTGCAGTGATTAATTTTTTATACGTATTTATATTATTTGTACATGCTTTTTATATGTATCTGTTTTTCACACTTTATTTCTTAGTTTTACAAGTTCTGTGAAATTTGACTGCAATTTTACAAAAATACTTGCTGTACAGGGTGGCCAACTAAGAATCCGAGGTACTGTATCTGGGAAACTATACATTGTAGAGGCTTGCGGAAAAAAGAAGTTATTACTAAAACGGCCAATACAAAAACCTGGAAAATATTTTCATGTTTCTGAAATGGCCGCTAGGGGACGGAACTGCAATCTTGAATCTAAAAAAGTGATGTTTCTGTAAATTCTGCTATATTAACCTAATAAAAAAATAACTGATCTTTGAAATCGAGGATAATCTGAACTTTTTTTGTTTGGCACTTATTGACGTATCTATAAAAATAAAGTGGTGAGGGGTATTCAAAGGTTTCCTTAAATCACCCCCTGTATCTTCGAAACGGCTAATCCCATTTTAACAAACTTGGGCGCGTTGAAAAGAGCTTTTCTTGGGCTACAAATGTTAAAATAATTAAAGTTTTGTTAGTTTCACATGTCGTCGCTAGAAGGCTTTGTTCTACATTCCGACAGAAACGGTTAATTTTCGCAAAAAAATTAAGTGCATTGGTATAACTTTTTTTCATAAACAAGTAGCTAAATGGTACCTAAACAAGCTCGCGAAAGCCGCATCTCGATATCTTGTTCCTAACTAAAATATCGGCCAAAGAAAGCTTTATACGAAAATCCCTTAAATTTTTTTTTGTTAACAATATTTTTCTGGAATTGTTTCTATTATGTAAGTTGTGGCCCTAAAAAGTACCGATTTAAAGGAGGAAGGTTTTTAATGCCCCCGTAAATGCTCGAAATGCTGACCATCACGCTCTATGCATTGCTGAAACCTCTCATGACTAGACAAAACTGCAGCTTCAATTTCGGCTCCGAATAGGTTACCTAAAAATTGCGATTTTAAATGTTTGTAAATTTATACACCAGAATAAAATCACCCTTTTTGAAATTACTACGGGCAAGTAAGCAATGCTAAAAGGCCTATTTCTTGTTTGTTTAAATGCATATTCACTATGGATATTGTCGTAACCCAGACGTACCCTATCATGAAACGTGTAATTTTACTTGTTCGCACTAATGCAAATTCAAGAGACAAAACAATAGCTAAAGGATGCATCTTAATTTGACTGATAAGATGCTTTATTAATTGCTTAAATTGATGTCACTGAGAATGATGCTACGTCGGCTAATGTTAGGCTTACTCCAATTAATAGCTTAAATCTCCCTTACTGGCCGTGATTAAATAATCAGAGTTGATTTACAAATCTGATCTTGAACTCGCAAAATTCTAACCTGATAAAAAAACAGTGATCGTCTAGGGGGCAAATAACCTACGTTGTGTAATGCGCAGGAGATAGGGTCGGATAAGGTTAATTTGTTACATAAGGTGGCAAGGTAATTAAATGAAACAAAACTGTAATTGAGATAAACGAGTTGCGCTACCTGGTGATTCGCTCGTCATCCTATTTACATCGGGAGAAAAGAATCACCAAGAAAACTCCCTTTATTCCGATAATAATCACACAAAGAAAAACAAAGATCAGATAACACAAGTAATCAAAGCAATCAAAGGATTAAACATGTATCAACACTACTCTATCGGTATTAAAGGCGTACAAAGTCAATCACATTGCCTAAAACGACGTTTAGTCACAAATAAACATAAAATCAGGTCTATAAATGGTATTCAAATTAAAGCAAAAATAAACAAGTAATAAATAACAAACAGGGGATCCTTTTGGAACCAATTCTGTCTGCTTTTAGTTAAATAATTACATATAAAGCATTATACAGGGTGTGGGACAACCGGACATAAACAGAACACAAAAAAACAAAGGACATCATTAAATCAAGTTAAAAGGCGTACCTTACAACACTTAAATATTTCCAAATAAAATGCAAGGCAATTTTAATAACTACACATAAAGGCAATAAATATAAACAGTGTGAGCGTATCCACAATAAAAGATCGTCAATCAATCTAAAAAGAAAAGGAAAGTGTAATCCGATCATGTGGCCCTTTGGTTTAACCAATCAGGACGGTTATTAACAACAAAATACATTAAGCACTCTAGTAATACTTATTACAAATTCAACCTACATAAAAAAATAACAACAGAAAATTAAACAGGTTACAGATTATTTAAGCAGACACAAATGAAAGAGGGCAAGTACGTTACACATAAAAATTGTGGATACGAGCACAATAAATGATACACATGTACAGTAACAATGAATGTTATAATGGATTACACAGAAAAACCATTCGAAGTATAACCTCTGACATAAAGTCCTGCAACACCGATGCACCCACATGATTAGTACGTATTATTACAAATGCAAGATAATAACGCTCTCAATTCCTCTTAGGCATAAAACAAAACACAAAAATATAGACATCTAGGCATATAACGGTAACAAAAGGGACGGTTGTATAGATATAGATCATTAGGATCAGCTTTTCTGATTTTATACCTATGATCGTTTGTGGTTTTATCATTATAAATACAGGTTGGAATTATCAATACACAAAATAGAACACATAAAGAGAGAAAAAAGAGCGTGCTTCGCTACGCTGCGTGTAATTTCAATAAACACAACAGTTTTGCAGGTCCGGGTCTCAGTTTGGCTTGAACAATTTAAATGTGTAATTTCACAAACCGTAAAATCTTTTCTTTTACTTACATTATCAATGCCGGTTATCCTTTTAAGCTTTCACCAGCACAAATGTTTAAATACTGGATTTATCGATTAACACAAAACGACGAAAAGAAGATTTAATTAAACAAACACCGAATCGATCTCAAATCTACTCCCGCACGCTTTGAAAATTCTAATCAGACTCTTTCTAAGACCAACAAAACCGTTTTTATTCTTCCTCACCCACTATTTTCTATATCAACTAACAAAAGCAATAAAACTATTTCGTGTGAACGCTTTTGACTTTAATTATATAAAGAAACATTATTTCTAATTAACATGTGCAATCAACCGTAGAAACCCTGTATTTCAAATATCACATTTCAATCCCTGAACAACCATGCTTTGACCCGGTGTAATTTCTTGTATAATAGTGACATGTTTATTTCCAAACCGCTTTCATAAACATATTTAGTGATTTGTCTTTGCTTCTTCGATAAAGGCAGTTTTCTTGCCTGCAACTAAAATCTGGTTGCCGCCCTCAGTTAAAACCCTACATAAATTTCTTAAAAACAAAGAAACACAAACCATTCTCAAATTAACTTATTATATAATAACCTTCAGTAATTGACTTTTGCTATTTCGACAACAATTTCAATCGGAATATTTTCACTGTATTCATCAAATTTTCGTAGTCTACCTACAATATATACGAAAAATACAATTAATAGAAGCAGGCAATGGAAACAGATACCTAAACAAAACATGCATAATCCTCAATTGTCAATAGTTGTCAATACTTTCGCGTTACTTTGAGCAATTTTTGTGCTTTCAAAATGCGTTTTACGAATAATGAAGCTGTTGATATGCTTGCGGTTTATTTTGAATGTCTTCAGAATGCCGCAGTAGCTAAAAGAGTTTACGCGGCTCGATATCCAAATCGGCGTCTTTGCGATGTAAGAGGTTTTCCCCGATTAGTGGGGAGCTTACGAGCCAATGGTAGTTTTCGGCCTACGTTTCAACGGCAAAGAATTGGAAGAACACAAGAAAATATTAACCGTGTACTGGGCTATATTGAAGGAAATCCTCATGTTAGCATATCACGGACAACGGTTCAAAATATTTTGAAGGACCATAGGTAAGTTCTAATGACCATCAAAATATATAGGTATTCGTTTAAACTTTTTTTAATTACTTATAGAATACACCCATATCATGTCGTTTTGCATCAGGCCTTGAAAGAGTAAGATTTTGATCGAAGGTTGGACTATTGCCATTGGATGTTAGGCGTGATACGCGAAATTAGAGAATTTTTATTTCAAATTCTTTGGACCGATGAAGCCACCTTCAGTAGTGACGGGAGAGTCAATCTGCACAATATGCATTATTAGTCTGCAGAAAATTCCCATTGGTTGCGTGAAGTTCAGCGCCAAGGACGTTGGAGTTTAAATGTATGGTGTGGCATACTGGGAGGCAGAATTATTGGGCCATATTTTTTCGAGCAACCCCTAAATGGCAATGTATTTCTTGACTTTTTGGCCAATCAGTTACCGTTGTTGTTGGAAGATGTGCCTCTGGAAACAAGGCCAAAATTGTTTTTGCGGTTGGATGGTTGCTCAGCACATTTTGCTATTAATGTGCGAGAGCATATTAATCCAGTATTTCAACAGCGGTGGATTGGAAGAGGAAGTCTGTTTCTATGGCCTTCGCGATCGCCAGACTTAACTTGCCTCGATTTTTATTTATGGGGGCGCTTAAAGGACATCGTGTTTCGGACTCAACCTACTACTAGAGAAGATATGAAAACCGGTTTCGTAACGCAATACGTAACGTACCGAGAGCCGAAATTGAAGCTGCAGTTTTGTCTAGTCATGAGAGGCTTCAGCAATGCATAGAGCGTGATGGTCAGCACTTCGAGCATTTACGGGGGCATTAAAAACCTTCCTCCTTTAAATCGGTCCTTTTTAGGGCCACAACTTACATAATAGAAACAATTCCAGAAAAATATAGTTAAAAAAAATAACAATTTAAGAGATTTTCGTATAAAGTTTTCTTTGGCTGTTTTTTTTCTTTGGTTAGGAACAAGATATCGAGATGAGGTTTTCGCGAGCTTGTTTAGGCATCATTTAGCTACTTGTTCATGAAAAAAAGTCATACCAATGCATTTAATTTTTTTGCGAAAATTCGCCGTTTCTGTCGGAATGTCGAACAAAGCCCTTTAGCGACGACATGTGGAACTAACAAAACTTCAAATATTATAACATTTGTAGCCCAAGAATAACTCATTTCAACGCGGCCAAGTTTGTTAAAATCGGCTTAGCCGTTTCGAAGATACAGGGGGTGATTTAAGGAAACCTTTGAATACCCCCCACCACTTTATTTTTATAGATACGTCAATAAGTGCCAAACAAAGAAAGTTCAGATTATCCTCGACTTCAAAGATCAGTTATTTTTTTATTAGGTTAATATAGCAGAATTTACAGAAACATCACTTTTTTAGATTCCAGATTGCAGTTCCGCCCCCTAGCGGCCATTTCAGAAACATGAAAATATTTTCCAGATTTTTGTATTGACCGTTTTAGTAATAACTTCTTTTTTTCCGCAAGCCTCTACGATGTATAGTTTCTCAGATACAGTACCTCGCATTCTTAGTTGGCCACCCTGTACATACTAAAATGAAAATAGATACACAAAAATACATATGTTCAATATATAAATTTAAATTTTTTACATATAAAACATTGCATATCATGGATCAATTGGTTATTGCACTTAATATGGTGTTAAGAGAGAAATAATTGAGATTACAGGAGTGGGAAACAGTATTGAATAGGCGACACATGACGTAGTATGCGAGGATAGGCGCACACCCACCGAGGGGAACTTTCGGGCTCAAGCCCTCCCCATGGTCATAATATTTATACCTACTTAAAATAAAAGTATGTGCTATACCCTCGGTTATACCGATTACAAGTTTCCATATTTTAAGCCATGTTACGCCTAATATTTTTCTAATTTTATTCCTCAGTTTAATCTTGCTTTATTACGGGGAATTCTCTAGCTCACTAATTCGTGTCTTCTCGGCTGAATTACCGCTTTAGGAACAAAACTGCTATTCAAATAAAGGTCCAAAAATAGTAAACATGTAAACGAGCAAAAGAATTGGTGACACACAATTGACAACTTTACTCTTCATTGCGAGTCACGATGATGAATACGGAATAAACAAAACTGATAGTGTTTGGCAATACAATACAAATACAAACTTTGAGAAGATGATGAAAAACTTTAATTCACAAAAACCGTTACTTAACGTTTTGGGTTAAGATCGTGCTCGTGAGAAAAATGTAAGTACCTAACACGTTTAGCACGTCACAGTCGTAACTCGTAGGTACTTACTAGTAGTTACCGACGGAAGACGGGACGTTTGTACTTTAATTATACGTTAACGGTTTACATTAGTGATACCGATTTTTTTAAATTAGTTTTAGTTTTAATGTTTGTGTTAGTATAGTGTTAAGTTGTAAATAAGAATGACTACAAAAATGAAGAGACAGGGCATGACAATTGAACACTTTTTCCCGGAAAATTCCTTGTTCTTCATCTAGTTCTACGCCTGGTCGGCCTAGCTCCATTACAGAAAATGAACTTTAATTGAAAATACCAGTTCCGCCAGTACCAGTAAGTATCAAATTATGGATATGAATTAAAGAAAATAACCTGAACTTTGAATTACTTGATTTGCTTATCTGTATCCCTTCAATTTGAATGAAGTGTTGATAATGTACGAAGTAAAAATAACGACAGTAATTTTATGACGAGTAGTGCTTATTATACATTATCTATTTCAAGTTAACGAAGCATCAGAGAAATTTCACAAAATGGACATTTCATTTTTCAAGAGCAAACATCTCGCTCCTCAAGAAAAGATAAATGTACTAAACGATGTATGGGTTCTCGTTTTAACGGCTGCGAAAATTCAAATAGTTGTCGTACCCTGATGTGGAGGACAGTTTTTACTACACTTATTGTGTTATACTCCCTCCCAAAGAAGTGGGAATGAGATCTCAAAAAACAGGACACTTAGTACAAGAAGGTTTCAGAAATTAGAAGAATGCTATTGAAAAATTTGAAGCACATTCTCAAGCAGACTCTCACAAGAATGCTGCGTTCGTGCCACTAATTTAAAATCAATAACAGACGAGAAAATGAATTCTATTGTAAGATCTCTGGATAAAGTGATTCAAGCGAAATAAAATATCGAAAAAATTAAGCCTATTATAGATACAATCATTTTTTGTGGAAGGCAAAATATCGTGCTCAGGGGCGATAGAGATTACGTCGAATTTAACATTAATTCCAGACCAGCTGAGAACGAGGGAAACTTGAGAGCTCTGTTAAGAGCCAGAATTGAAGCCGGAGGCGACGTTTTAAAAAACTACTTTCAACATTGTAGCAAAAATGCGACGTAAATCGGCTGGAAATTCGAATATCAAGTCATTGAAGCTTGTAACGAGATTATAAATTCTAATTTGCAGAACAAGTAAAAGAAGCGTAGTTTTTCAGCACTCTTGCGGATGAAACTACCGACATCTCAACAGCAGAACAGTGTTCTTTGTGCTTGCGCTACGTAGTTCTACATGATTCGAAAGAACACAAAATATGTGAACATTTTCTAAAGTTTACACCTTTAAGCTCAACCACGCGCCGCGAGGTAGCTTATGTTCTAGATCTAGTCAAAGGACCTGAGGGGAGTGGTATAAATATTAACCATCTACATTGCCAGAGTTATAACAGCGCGGCTGCTATAAGTGGGAAATTCAAGAGGGTTCAAGCTTATATTCAAGACAATCACCCAAAGGCGTTGTATGTATACTGTGCTTCTTATAGCATCAACCTGGCATTGTCTAATTCTGCGTAGGTTTGTTCCATCAGAAACTATTTTGGAAAACACACCAAAGAGGCAAGCTACTTTGCTAAACAACATCACGTCTATCGCACATGATACAGATTTAAGAAACTTCAACAGCTGTGTCCAACACGGAGGGTTCAGAGACTTAATCTGTTTTCATTATGAAGACATCGTTGAAACCGGCAGCAGCAGCTTCAGAAGAAATCAGGGATTGACCGGGCAGAGAGGCGTCTACAGGAGCCAATTTGTTTCTAAATGCGATAGGTCAAAGTGACCTCTTAATGTCTCTTTCTTGCTCAGAAAAATTGGTCAGCTATACAATAAATCTTAGTACAAAATTTCAGGGTACCGATATGGATTTGTTGTCGACTATTACACATGCTGAGCTAATTCTCGAAAAAATCAAATGTGTGTTGTTTCGGGAGACTGTTGAAACTGCTGATTATCTTGATACCACCATAAACATGTCTAGAGTAGTCGGGCGGCAAGTTAACCGTAACAACATACTTGCATAAACAACCGACCAGTGTTTTAAAAGGTTTGTTTTTCTTCCTTAGGTCGGTTTTATCATCCGTGCCCTAGAATCGCGATTTTTGGAACATAAAGAGATTTTACAAAATGTTCCATGTTTATTACCAACAGTTCTTGAAAAAGGAGAAATCAGATAAAGATGTTGATGTTCAAGCTACTGCGACTAAGTATTTAAAAACTTGTGCAAAACGTATACTTTCGTGATATTGAAAGTGAAAGTGACAACGCACTCAAAGCTGTGTTGTAACTTTAGCAAGATTGCTTTAAATCAGAAACTTCTCTTTCCAAGAACGCAATCGATCCGTTGAACATGTTTGCCCAGAAACTATTTCCAAATGTTTACATACTGTTGCAAATGTTTTGCACTATTTCAGTCAGCACCAGTACTGGTGAAAGGTCATTTTCAACGCTACGTCGAATCAAAACTTATTTGGGGAATAGTATGGGGGAAAATAGACTAAGCGGTTTGGCAGCGTTAAACATTCATCGTGAAATAGAGGTCAGTAGCAAAGATGTGATTTCTGTCCTTTGAAAGTCTCCTGTAAGATTAAATTACGTTTTGTAAATTTTTAAACCATATTGTGTTCTAATTAAACTTAAACTCCTTAATATTTGTTTTGTGATTAGTAATTCAAAAGAAGCTGTGACTTTTCGGTGTTGTGGGGAGAAGGGGGTAATCCTACACACAGAATGTTGTCAACCCCCCTCCACCAGCACATCTGGATGCGCCCCTGGACAAGGAGAACAAGATATTTGTTTTTATTGGAGGAAGAGCAAATGTCTCAAAGCATCTTGAAGTTAATCTCGGAACATAGATATTAATGCCAACCAAAAGGTCAGGACAGTCAACTTGGTTCCTCAGAATATTAAAAAGAAATTTATTATTTGATATCAGATGTCTGTCATGAAGTGAAAGTAGTGAATTGGTCTTTAAAAGAATATCATACAACTTCGACGGTGACGGTCGAAAGTAGACGTGTTTTCCATCGTCGTGGCTTTAAATTTTAATTATACCGGAAGTAAAGTATTTTTACTCTACGATAATGGTGAAAATTAGTGAACTAAAGGTGATAGAGCTAAAAACCATTCTTTCGAAGCATAAATTAGCTACAGCAGGTAACAAAAATGAATTAGTTCTCAGACTTACGAAACAATTAATCAACAACTGTATTACAAAAAACGGAGAGCTGTATTATGAGGATAGTAACCCAACGGTTACGTATAAAAATGAGACAGTAGCTAAACTTCGTACACAAAGAAGAAGAACCTAATGGACAAAAACATATCAGTTTAAAATTGAAAAATTGCAGGAAAAGATTAAGTACTTAGAAAAACTAGTAAGCAGACTTACTCAAAATCAAAAACAAAAACGGACAACAACAACTACTGTTGGAAACGCAAATAATCTTACGATAAAGAACAAGCGACATAACAGAAATTTAAAGAAAAATATTCTGATAGCAAATTCTAAATGTCAAGAATCTGAGGTCAAAAATAACGATGTGCTTATGTCTGATAATAAATCGCATATCAGTTGTAAACCTCCTACATCTCAACGTAAAAATAAAATATTAATTTTATCAGATAGTCAAGGAAGAGGATGTGCAGACACTTTAAGTACCCTATTAACTAGTAAGTACCAAGTTACATGTATTTTTAAACCAAATGCTACTTTTGAAAATGTGGTAAGAAATGTAGGCGATCTAACCAAAGGTTTTACTTTATCGGATTATGTAATAGTAATTGCCGGTATAAACAATGCGCTACAAGGAATTAAAATATTACCTAGCTCCATATCATCAACAGTGCGTAGTCTAAAAAACACCAATGCGATTTTTTATACTGTCCCGTACTGGGACGGACGTTATATACTTAATACATTCGTATATGATTTAAATGTTTCACTTCATAATGAATTAAATAATAATGCGCGTCTTACTGACATAAACCCAATTGCTACAAAAAATGACTTTACGCGTCATGGCCTCCACTTAAATAAACAAGGGAAACTTAAACTATGTAAATCCATTGCTATGTATATACAAGTTCAAATAAACATGAGTGCACAAAAATATTCCTACGACTAACTTTAATAAGTACGTAAATATGCAAAACCTGATTTTTGTAAATAGTAGTGACTCAAAACCTGTATCTGTAATATCGAACAATCTACATACACATAATCGTAAAATTAATGAACTGAAGTTATCGACTCACCTAAGTCCTGTTAAATCAGATTTAAAACAAAAACCATCGACAATAATAATATAAAAAATAGCTCTACATTAACAAAAAGTTCTTGTAAATACCTAGATCTTCTTCTATTAAATGTGCAAGGTTTAAGCGCAGTAAAAATTTCACAAATGGAAATAGACTTATTAAAATTAAGCATTAATTTTATATGTTTAACGGAAACATGGTGTAATCAGGGGTCAATTAAATCATTATAGTTAATTGGATACAAGCAGAGCTCATATTTTTTTCGAAAACTGCACATTCATGGTGGTGTAACAATATATGCAAAAGAAAATCTAAATGTGCATTCTTTATACTTAGAGAATTTTTGTCAGGAATTAGACTTCGAAGTGTGCGGTGTAATTTGGAGTATTAACCAAAAAAATTATATAATAATTACTTGTTATAGATCACCTCTTGGTGACTTCACAATCTTTTTAGATAAATTGTCTGATGCACTGAACTTTGTGTTTGATAAGAGCTTATATATGATCTTAGCTGGCGATTTTAACTTGCATTTTGAAAGAAATGATCGAAATGTACTTAGATTAAGAGACATGCTATCCACGTTTGGATTATTTGATGTAGTTGTAAAACCGACAAGGAAGGTAGCTGTATTGGACAACATCTTCGTCAATTTTAATGGAAGCTCACATAATGTACGCCCTTGCATAGTATCTGACCATAATTACATTACATTTAAAACTAATAAACATAATAAGGAATCTATAAACCCAAAAGTAATTAACAAACGTTCTTATAACAAAGATTCTATTTATAAGTTTGCTAGTGCCCTAAAACAGGAACATTGGATCGATTTTGAAAATTTTTCAACACTTGATGATGCATTTAATTATTTCCACAAAACTATCCTGCATTATTTCAACCTTTTTTTTCCATGTAGGTCGAAGTTCCTCAAAAAATGTAATACTAATTCAAATTGGGTAACAAATTCTGTAAAAATCTCCAGCCAAAACCTTCACGATCTGTATCAGCTAACAACTAAGTACCCAGAACTAACTCCCTTTTACTCACAAAGTAAACGTCATCATCGTCAACTTGTCCAAAAGACCAAAGCTGCATATTATTATAATCAAATCCTGTATGCCGATAATCAACAAAAAGCTGCTTGGTCACTCATATCTCAACTTACTGGCAAAGAAACACACTTTTCAAACATATCTTTGCGTACGGATACAGATACAAACACAATTAATGACCCTAATCAAGTGGCAAAAAAATTCAATACATTCTTTATCGAAGAACCACTCAGAATAATATCAAACATGTCATCTACCGATAATGTTTTAAAAAATGTTAAAAAACCAAGAACATATAGCAGTATGTGTGCTTTTCCATTTAGTGAAGAAGACATGTGCCTAATTATAAAGCAACTTAAAAACAAAAACAGCTATGGTCCAGATGACATACCCTGTAAACTCTTAAAACAAGTTCACTTAGCGATTGTTAGCCCTATCACTAAACTAATTAATCTGTCATTTGAACAAGGTGTGTTTCCCACACTACTAAAATGTGCCCTAGTCATTCCGGTGCACAAAAAAGGTAGTCATAGCGAAGTTTCTAATTTCCGCCCAATATCACTTAACTCTTCATTTTCAAAAATTTTTGAATATGCAATGCTATCAAGACTTCTGCGTCATTTAGAATTGAATAGCATTATCACTGATAGGCAGTATGGTTTTCGAAAGAAACAGTCAACAATTACTGCTTTACACTCTTTCGTCCATGAAATAGTGGAAGCTCTAGATGAGAAAAAGTTTGTTGTTGGAATTTACTGCGATCTAACTAAAGCTTTTGATTGCGTAAACCATTCATTATTGTTAAACAAATTAGAACGGTATGGCATAAGGGGCACCGTCGCCAAATGGTTTCAATCTTACCTTTCACTAAGATCCCAGTTTGTAAGAGTGACTTATAAATCACCCAACCACGTCATTAATCACTGTCACTCGTCCATTTTGCCTGTTACAGTAGGGGTTCCCCAAGGTTCCATACTAGGTCCAACTCTTTTTTTGCTTTTTATTAATGATATAGTTGATTTCTTAAACTATTCGCTATATCTTTATGCTGATGATACATCTGCTCTAATATCTAGTACAAAGCCAGATAATTTGATATCTAAGGCAAATGCACTGTTAGAGGACCTAAATGAGTGGTTTATAGAAAATAAGCTATACATAAACTTTTCAAAAACAAGTCTTATGTCTTTCAATAAACATATTTTAAGTAATGGACTTAGTATAAATAATACAGATGTATTACAACAACCATCAGTAAAATTTCTCGGTCTTCAACTCGATGAATCTTTAAATTGGAAAACACATTGCTCTACTTTGATAAAAAAAAATTAATAGTTCTTGCTTTCAAATCAGATCCTTAAAGTATGTAGTTCCATTCCATGTTATAATTTCCTTCTACTATGGTCAAGTTCATTCAAAGTTCTTGTATGGTATTTGTTTTTGGGGATTATCAATATTAGCGCAAGAAGTATTTCTAAGCCAAAAAAGGGTAATTCGAACCATGGTCGGTATAAAAAGTAGGGAATCTTGCAGACCTTATTTTACAAAATATAATATATTGCCATTACCAAGCTTATACATTCTGGAGCTTCTATGCTTTGTGTATAAGAATCAAAACCAGTTTAAAAAAAACTCAGATTTTCATGTACACAATACAAGGAAAAAGAATGACTATCGTAATCCTGTCAATAAAACCAATATGACTGCAAAAGCTCCTTCCTCGTTTGGTGTAAAGCTTTACAATTATTTGCCTCAATCCTTAAAGCAATGTGGCTCTCTCATGCAATTTAAGGGTAATATAAAGTCACTTTTAATACAACATTGCATATATAATGTGGAGGAATTTTTTTCATTGCTGCAAAAACAAAAACAATAACCTCTAGTCCTAGTTGCCACATTATTTGAATTATTTTGTTTTATATACATTGTATTTGTGTTTATATTTATTTATTAATATTGGTTTTCCTATAAGTATTATCTATTATTGTAGTTCATTGTCTGTATATATGTTCTTAGATGTTAACTAATGACTTTACTTCAATTTAATTTTATGTATAGTACGTATTTTTTGACTTAATCTATTCCACTTTTGTGGTCTAACGATTGAATAAATATTATTATTATATTATTATTATTATTATTATCATCATGATGAATCCTTCGAACAGGATAAAATCCATTGACCTTGAGTTATAGAAACTTTCAGAAAGATAAACAATTTCTACAAATGAGCCTCAACAGTTTAAAGGCATCATTAATTATAAAATTAATGTGGTTCGAGCTTATTATAACTTCTAAATCTTTGATAGATGTACAACGAGAAAGAAGTTCATGGTCAAGTTTATTGTTGTACATGATAGGACCTTTCATACGTGTAAGTGAGATGACGTTACACTTAGACACATTTAAGTTGATGTTGTTCTCTACGCACTAATTATTAATCACATTAAGCTGGTTTTGCAAAAATAAGCAATCTCCGATAGAGCAAAATTAACACAAGTATTTTGAAGACATCTGCAAACATTAGTTTATTTAGTCATTTATGAACACAAGAAACGGTAGTGGTCCTATATTCGATCCTTGAGGTACTCCTGAAGTAGCGATGAATTCTTGAGACTCAACCATTATACATTACTTTTTGCACTAGCTGAGTTTAAAGTAGGACGATATAAGCTTTAAAAGCATCAAGTTTACCTAACACCAGTTGATGATCAACTTAATCAAAGGCTTTTGAGGAATCGGTGTGTATCACATCAATTTGTCCTCGATTATCGATAATAGGCGCAACAGTGAATAAAAGAAGCCAAATTAGTAACAATAGAACGCGGAGATATAAATCCATGCAGGAATGAAGATATCGATTTAGATAATATAGGACAAATTCGGTCGTAAAGGGCCGTTCCAAAGACTAGCAAATTTACACAATATAGCAATAGGCCGATAATTTTTAATATCATGTGGGGCGCCACCTTTGAATACAGGACAGATTTAGTATGAATAGTATCCGTAGCTAAAGATGGAAGCACAATCGTTTGTAACAACCTTTTTTTGTGGTTGTATTAAAAAATACATTGGTTTAGGATCGTTCTTTTATTTGGCGTAATATTAGAAAAGTTTTTAATTATTAAAATGTAGAATTGAGAAAGGCAATTTAATTTGCATTTCCTAGAACACATCTTTTTGGGTGTAATATTTCTTAAATAGTTATAGTTCCCTTTCTTAAAAAAATTGGATTCTGATGATTGTATTCGCGCAACGCGTGACAACCTCTTGGGGGGAAACATTTAGAGGAGCTATTTTAAAAGCCGCTATATTTTTCACTTGATGCTGAATGTTACAGCAGAAAGCATGGTTTTTACCTAATTTTTATATTTAGTGCCATCAGATTTTGATGGTAAGTTATTTTCTAATTCATTACATTTTAAATTAAAAACATTTGTTTTTTTAGGCATTTTTTTTTAATGCATTCTTTTATATGGCACTTATAATTCACTAATTTACTATTCTATTATTTTTCTAATTTAAATGGAAATTTTTACTTGAATTACATTTTACAACGCAAGTTCTACATACTTAAACTTCAAAGAAAACCCATAAATTTATGGACACAATATATTAAGGATAGATTAGCAAGACATTGACCTCACCAAGTTCACCATTCTGCTTCATAGTTACCAGCAGTAATACAGTTTATGTACCGAACTGTTCAAAGGTAATGTTTTTATATACTTTTAGAATAGTATAAGACTTCTGAATTTTTAACCTTTTCAATTAGATATTGAATAAACTTAAGTATATTATGTTATTTTATTTTCATTTTGATAAATTGTTTATTATTATCCATTAACTAGGTTTTGTTGTTCCTATAAAAAAAAAGACAACATGGCGCTCGAGATTTTATCATTTTTTCATAATTTTTTATATTGCATTTTTTTTATTAATTAAGTGCAGTGAAAATAACTAAGGAGATGGGAAGCAAGCAGCATTTCAGGTAGGTTAACAACTCAGTATATTAGAACTCTCCCTATCTTAATTTACCTATTGAGCCAACGGCAGTAGCGATTGTTATTTGGTATATTTTTTATTAATTAAAATTATTTAATCAATTGCAAATTGTTTATTACATTTGCGTTTGGGTTATTACATCATCGCTTTTGTTTTAATGTTATAAGTTGGCCCAGTTATAATGTTATACGTTTAACAAGAAACTGGCAACACCAACAGCTTTGGAGTTTTTTTAATTTTTTTAAGGACTGTTTAATTTAATTTTCAGAAAAGATCGATACTGAGATGCAGTGACTGTAGTGTAAAATGTTATGACCAACAGTAAAAGAACGGAATGTAGGTGGCAAATGGGTAGAACTAAACAAAGGTGCAAAACCATTGTTGACGGATCAGCTAAAATTGAAGATAAGCTTTCAACGATGCAGATATTTGGGACTTGGTTAGAAGACGTACTCGCTTTGTGATGGTAGGATTCGCAATAAGATTTTTTTAATTTGCGGTGGTATTTCGCCTTGAGTCTGATATCCTATATATTAAAATACTTAGATCATCTGGATCTCACAAATTGCGAGACAACCGCTTGACGGATTTCGATGATTTGTTTTTGATATGAAGGTAATTATGAGTAGAATGAAATAACGGAGCCAGAATTTTATTTTAATTTTTTTGAAAAAGTCTAGCAGTTGACTCTAATATTGTTGTCCATTTACATACATACGTTTGTATTTAACTTATTGTGCGTTTTATTATCATCATTATTAATTTTAAACGCAAAATTTTGCGGAGGAAAGGCTTGTTATAAATAATTTCTTTCATGCTCATTCACCATTGAAGTTAAGATTTTCTAGAATTCGGATACAGCAGCGTTAATTTCGTAGTGATTAAGAAATGACCAGTTAATATTCGTAAGACATACAGAAGACATGCAGAAGGGGAAAGTTTACGTTGTTGAAGTTACAATGCTTGTTGAGTGCGCTAGCAGTAAAATTAAGATTTTTAACCCCCTTAATTGACAGAACAACGAGAATCCTAGGATGGTAGATGCCTTCTTTAAGGATAAGTACGTTATCATACAAAACCTCTCATGCTTGATTAGCTATAACCAAGGAGTATTATACTCCGTGATATAACCAAAGCTTAATAATCTACCATTAAAATTAGTAATTTTGTTAAATTGCAAAAGTTCGTAACTGTTCATGAAATTGTTTATCTGCAAAGATTTTAGATTAGTATCACTACCACTAACATAACGAGAGCTATTAAGATCTCTCACTATCATTAACCTATTGCCATTGAGATTTAATTGAGCAAAAATATCAAAAACAGATTTAAGATCATTCACTTGTACCGGGTGGCCAGATAAGAATGCAAAGTGCTGTTTCTCGGAAACTATTCGTCGTAGAGAGTTTCGGTAAAGAGTTTTATTACTAAAGTGGTCAATAAAAGACAGAGAAAAATATTTTCAAATTTGCAAGACGGCCGCCAGGAGGCGTAACCACCATTCTAAACTTTTAAAGTGATATTTTACTGAAATCCACCTAGTAAACGTACAAAAAAATTATATGCTATTTAAAGCTCAGCTTTATTCGAGTAATTTTTGTTTGATGTATCTATTAAAATAAAGTGATAGAGGGGGGGGGGAGTGATTCAGTGATTTTTTAAATAAATAGCTGTAACTCCTAAACGACTGAACTGATTTTAATAAACTTAGTCTTGTTGGAAACAGCATTTATTGCTCCATCAAATCTATTTTACCTGTAATATGTCTAATTTTTAGTGATGCCGCTAGAGCGCGTTTTTTTGATACATTATCAGAAAATTGCAAAATTCTCTAAAAAATTAAATGCAACAATATAACTTTTTTTCACAAAAATGAGATGAAATCATCCCTAAATAGGTTAGTGAAAACTGCATCTCGCTATCTTAATCCTACCCTAAAATATTGAAGAAAGAAGATTTAGTTATTATAAAATTTGAAAAAGTCGATATTATACCGGTATTTATTGTTATTTATTTGTCTTTATTCAAGATTCAATAAAAAAGTTCATCATTTTATAATTTTTAAATAATAAAAATTTTCATAATTTCAAAAATTAAGTGTAATAATATGATAATATATATATATATATATATATATATATATATATATATATATATATATATATATATTACCATGATATTAAACTCCCCCACACTCTATTAAGTATTATTATTTTATTTTATTTAATTAAATTATATTTATTATTTATATTATTGGTTAAATTAATATTAAAACAGTCGGATATAAACATGAACTATAACTTTTACGATGATACTCTTTGCTAGTTAATATTTAAATTGCCCAAACTAACTTTTAAAAACAGTCGCATGTAAAGACTCATCAAAGGGGATAGGGTTCAAAATTTAGAAGAAACTTTATTTTTAAAATGACAAAGTAAATGATTATTTATTTGAATTATACTAAGATTTTGAATATAATAATTATAGTTAATTTGATTAATGCACATTGAGTTATTACCCAATTATATTTTATCGTATCTAACTTGCTCAAAGAACTTGAATTATAAATTCTAATTTGCATTAATATATGTGTCACACCTTGTACATAACAAAAATTCTTCAAAATGCATACTTGGGCATGCGCTGTGAATACGCAAACATGTGACTTTTGATTACAATAAAAATGAAATTCGCCATATATGTAAGTATAAATACGTTTGAATTTATTTAATATTATATTAACCATTTAAATTTTTAGACCAAATAATGTTCCCTTTGGACATGCATACACGTTGTTGCACATCATGTTTCTTACAAAGGATTGAAATTATGAACACAACAATGAAATATCAATGTCAACAATAAAGTACAAAATCATAACACTCACATAAAATGTCCTCCTTTTCTGGTTACTGCTGATGAAGTTGATTGTAGAAAACAGCTTCTTCGAACTCCAACTCTGCTCCTCGAACATCCAAATTTTCTTCAATATAAACAGCTTATACGTTTACGTAAGTTTCACTAATTTTATTATATTTCTGATGAATCTTTATTTTTAGGCTCATCACACTTCTTACATTTATTTCAAAATAAATTTTGAAAAGCGTGGATAGTTTGAAGGTTATTATAAATTAAACACACTTCCAGTAAATAAGGTGTATAATTATGATAACACGAAGAGAACACAATTAAATATCCATAACAACGTAAACAAAACAAACTTAAAAAAAAACAATGTCGAAACTGCGGAAATATTTTCATAAACTATCGATAACATCCGATTTTGATTTTTAAAAAGGAAAACTAACCCTTAATTTAATTATTTCCCGACAAAAGACTATCACTTGTTTCTTTTAGATTTCCGATACTAAAATCGCACTTTGTTTTTAACGAAGTGACGTTATTTTGTTTAAAATAATTTCACAAAAATTTTGGCAATATCTTACTTTAGCAAGCTGTTGAAACAGAGGAAAATTAAGAGAGATTGTAATCCTTCAGCACTTCTATTTATATGATTATGGGTAACGACCAAAATTTTCAATTGTTATCAATAGTTACCGACAATGTTTCCTAAACTCTGATTGGCTACAGCAATTTTTACATTACGATATAATTTCAAAACCCCATAACTTTTGCCCCCTTAAACCTATCTTAAAACTAAAAACATATTCATAATCTACATAAATTTTCCTATAATTTAAAACCAAACACGAACTAATTCCTACACTTAATAACCAAGTTAATTTTCACACTGAATTATTGATTTTACGCTAATTTTATGTACTTTACAGGTCTGGAAATGATTTCCACATGAATATGGGATGCTACTACACATAAATATTCATCTTTTACATGCCTACAGCCAATTTGAAAGGAAAATTATTTTAATTTTTTAAACACTCTTAGAAACTAAATTTGACAAAATGGACACAAATATAGTGAATTGTAACTTGAAATTGAGGCTACATTACTATTTTTACCTCTTATAATTTATTTTACACAAATCGTCTCAATCTAAAATAATTTTTACATAAATTTTATGTGAGGAAATAACATAACCTCATATTGTTAATACAATTTCAATGTAAAATTTCACACTTTTAACCATTATAACTGTTTGTGAAAGTGTTTAAACTTAATGTTTATGTCTCAATTTAATTTATTTTAACACTTTTATAGGTTCATATGTTCTTCTACGACTAGTGTCGAATTGTTGTAAATCACTAGTTTAAGGTCTGTAAATGTTGATTAAACACAATAATTCCAGAGCTGCTGCTTAATTTATGTTTTATAGTTACTCACTAATGTAATTTTTCTGTTTTTTCGTAATATTAGCACTTATATACGTTTATCGCACTAACACGAATGTTTTCAAGATTCTTGACTGCGTACATTTAAATTGTGACATTGATACCAGCCTATATCTAGTTTTTAACATTATTTTTGTGAACTACAACATGTATCTCATGTCGTCAGGGAACATTATGTTTAAATAAACTTATTAAGTAAATATGAACTTGAATTAAATCATAACGATAACAAACATACCCTATACTTCAATGTAATGTGATGTCGATTATGCTTATTAACATTTTTATTAAGAAATATTTAAATTTAGATACATCTTAATGTTCATTAACCATTCTTATCTAGAATTATATAATGATATGTACCAAATTGTACAAACTAAAGAAATAATTCACTATGTGACTTACATAGCTACTCGAATGTAATTTAAATCATCTCAATATATATATATATATATATATATATATATATATATATATATATATTTAAAGGTATTATTCCAAATTTGCGGAATTCTTTTTATTAATTTTATTTAAGGATAAATTGTCCAATAATGCCTACTTAAGTAGGCATTAAATAAGAATTTTAAACGCTCGAATTGTCTCCCATCGACGTCAACGCATTATTGGAGCCGCTCATGCGTGGACATTACAGCAGTTTCAACTTCTGCTCTTGACAGGCTACTAATAACCTCTCGAATTCGTGCTTTCATGTCGTCTCTCGTTGTTGGTGGAGTTTCGTAAACAATTTCTTTTAACCAACACCATACGGAAATAGACTTCTACGTCCAATCCACGTCTGGTGATATATTAAATTTAAGTGTTCTCGCACATTTATTGAAAAATGTGATGGGCAACCATCTAGTTGTAAAAACATATTTTAAAATAGGCAATTGGTTTACCTGAAAATCAAGAAACATGGCGACCTTGATGTTGAACCTCGTGCAACCAGTGAGGATAGGTCAGACCAATAATGCATATTATGCAAATTAACGTTGCCATCACTTTTAAAAGTGGCCTCATCCGTCCAAAAAATTTCAGATAAAAATCCTCTATTTTCCCTGATCATGCCCAACATCCAATGACAATAACCTATGCGTTGGTCAAAGTCTTCGTCATGTAAGGCTTGATGTAAAACGATATGATACGAGTGTATTCTATAAATTTGAAGTTACAAACACATTGTGAAACATGTAAAGTAGTATTTTCAGTGACATAAGAACTTACCTATGATCCTTTAATAAAATGTTTTGAATGTTCGTGACATATCCAACTCGAGAGACATTGCTCTCGTACTAACGTGGGGGTTCAATGACATGTATGCTAAGACAATAACAATATTGTCTTCCATTCTTCTAGCGGAAAAATTGTCGAATCGCGTAGACGCCGATCTGGATATCGAGCTGAGTGTACTCTCTTAGTCAATGCCGCATTTTGAAGACATTCAAAATATACCGTAATCATACCAACAGCTTCATCATTTGTAAAAGGCATTATAGGTAGTTTTAAGGACTTACTTGTGCAACAAACATAAATTGCACTGTCTGTCAAATTTTAATATTTGTTTACAATTTGGTTTTAGGTATTTCTTTTTTCTCAATGGCCTATTCCTAATATTCTGCCTATTCTGCACTTGCATATTCTATGCATTGATTATTATGACCCTACATTAATTTTTGAAATTATGAAAACTTTTATTATTTAAAAATTATAAAATGATGAAATTTTTTATTGAATCTTGAAAAAGATAGATTCCGGTATAATATCGACTCTTTCAAATTTTATAATAACTAAATTTTCTTTCTTCGATATTTTAGGGTAGGAGTAAGATATCGAGATGCAGTTTTACCCTATTTAGGGATGATTTCACCTCATTTTTATGAAAAAAAAGTCATATTGTTGCATTTAATTTTTTAGAGAATTTGGAATTTTCTGATATTATATCAAAAAACGCGCTCTAGCGTCATAACCAAAAATTAGACATATTACAGGTAAGATGGATTTGATGGAGCAATAAGTGCTGTTTCCAACGAGACTAAGTTTATTAAAATCAGTTCAGTCGTTTAGGAGTTACAGCTGTTTATTTAAAAAATCACTGAATCACCCCCAACCACTTTATTTTAATAGATACGTCAAACAAAAATTACTCGAATAAAGCTGAGCTTTAAAAAGCATATAATTATTTAGTAAATTTACTAAGTGGATTTCAGTAAAAATTCACTTTAAAAGTTTAGAATGGCGGTTACGCCCCCTGACGGTCATCTTGAAAATTTGAAAATATTTTCCACGGTCTTTTTGGCCACTTTAGTAATAAAACTTTCTACCGCGACCCTCTACGACGAATAATTTTCGAGAAACAGCACAAATTTGTTTACTAGACGGAATAAAAAATTATTCAACCGTATAGCTTCCTGCCCTTTAAAGAGAGTCTTCAGCGGAATATTTTTTTGTGTATACATATTGCGATGATTTGGTTACTGTGATTTTCTTTCATTGCAGCATATTTCTATTTTAATTTTGTCTAGAAATTTTTGCCAAAACAGTAAGCACATCCAAATCCGAATTATTGGCCCGTATTAACCAATCCAAATTAGAATCGTCGGTACTGTTACTATTTGATTTTGGCCTGTATATATATATATATATATATATATATATATATATATATATATATATATATGTAATGTCTTCGCTGTAGTCACTAAATTCAGCATAAGCAAGTACTCCATCTTCCTCGCTACTCCTGCTACGTCAAGAAGTTCGGAGTTTGATGCTTGCTTTCCAGGCCATTAGCGCTCAATCCGTTACCAACAGTGCTGGCTTTGAAAAGTTTTAAAGCTTTGCATAAAATTGTAGCGAGGTGTTCTTTCGTCAGCTGTTGAAAGATATTAGATTATCTTCATTTGACTAATCCCTTCTTTCAAGCAACTTGCAAGGGTATAAAAGTTCACACATCTGCAGGTTGTAATACTCTAGTACCATTAGTATACAACGCTATTAATACAATTTGAAAAGCACTACACAATTTACTAAGTGCTTAAGTTTGGTACGTTTTATGTCAAACTAAGATGGATTATTGTCTATATGTACCCGTAAAATAGTTCGGATTTTATCCACAATATCACTGATGCCATTTCCCCATCTTTTGGGAACACTGTTTACAATGTTCATTATAGGCATAGATTATCACTAGAGGTACAATACATCCCGATGGAGAAAAGTTGAACAATACAGTCATGTTAGTTTCTGATGCGTCTTGTTCCACCAGGTACACGCTTTTGGTGCCCTTTGATGCAATTACTTTGTCTTCCATAACACTCAACTGGAAACAGATGTGGTCGCTATTGTGCACTGTGGTTCTAAAAATGGTTTCTCCTTCAAGTACCCTCCCACCTCCCATAATATTATTGAATATTACTAATACTTGCAACAATAATCATCAGAGAGATTATTCTTAATTGGGTTTGTCTAGTATTTTTATGTAAGAAAGGTTTAAGGGAAACCTGGATGTCGTCCCTCCTTTCACAGAACCCTTTTCTGTGGTTTTCGATAATCCATGTTTCTACTAAATTTTGCTCTTCTCTCGTCAAGTATATGTTTAGTTCATGTTCACTAAAACAAAACTGTACATTTGATCTTAGTATTTTCGCATTTAGTAGCCACTGACGTTTTGGTTTACCGATTTTAATCTCATTTAATGCTTTCTGAAGAGTTATATCTCTTATGTATACATTATTTTGTCTTATTTTAGGAATTATTACAATCCATATTGAGTCGAGTCAATTTCCAAATTATATATATATATATATATATATATATATATATATATATATATATATATATATATATACTGAGTGCTCAAAATTTATGTAATAATGATTCTGCGGCCGTAACCGTACATTTTATCACAAAATTTTCAAGACAAAGGTTGTTTGACGAAATAATTCACACATTCTGCATATGTCAGAGAAAATATTTTGGTTGTATAATTAGAACTGTGTTGGCAATTGGGCGTCCTTCCATATGTTACCTAATATTTTCGATAAAAAAGATTGAAGGCGACAAAAAAAATAGTTTAAAGTACAAAACGAAATTGGGCACGCAACTGACATCTGGACAATGTTTAATTCTACTGTGTAACTGCGAATGTTCTGCACGAACAGCATTATTGGCAGCTTGTAAACATGCAGCTTTGTTTTGTGTTTGTGCCGGATCATGCCCGTCTGGGACAGTATAGAGAAGACTGAGAATCTTGCAGCATCCTCCGCAGACGCTGCAAGCTCTACAACACAATTACAGGTTACTTGGGACATACCTCAAGAGGACATCGACCATCTGCTAGAATCGATCCCGATGAATGGAGATGTAACCAACAGTGACACAATGATGTTTATATTTGGTTATTTTAGGCTACCTTTTAGTAGTTAAACGTTTCTGACAAGTTTGGTCAAAAAATTCCTACCTCTTCTTGGTGCTGCAATTTCCATGTCACTGAGTATATATTAGGTTCCATTAATTGGAGGTACGTTGGCTTTCAGGGGTGACTTGATTACATGTGATTTTACTTGAATTTTATTGTAAGTCTTTGAATGAAACAAATAATTTCAAATAAAACAACTAGGGGACACCATTATGAGCCAAATAACATATTTTGCGCCATTTAAAATTGGAGTAGTTTCATTAAACAAAAACAATTTTTATCAATGTTTTAGTATGGGCATTCTACATAACCGATGTTCAATCAAACTAAGTAAACCACAAACATTAAACATTATTACTTATATTAGAATAAAAAATGACATGAATTTTCGACATATTTTAATAAATTTCATAAACAGTCATTTATTTCATGAATACCTTGATTTGTAATAAAATCCACTTCCACTGCGCGCATGTTTAGTTACATAACTCTATTTTAGGTTGCAATTTTAAAAATAGTTTTGATAGTCTTTAACAGGTATACGATTGACGGAGAAACATTGTAAGTAACTCATGTGTTAATTGGCATTTAATAATCTCGATCATTAACGCGTTCGCTTCGCTAACGCATAAAATGTTTTATTAATCGTCTCTAGTAACACACTTGTTTGTTAAATAACTTTTTCAATACTATTATAGAAGCGGACAGCTGTTGAATCCTTTCCAAGTTAGCATGTATATGCCTGTTAACCACTATTTGACATGAAAGTTGAAACATCCATCTGATACATTATTGTTGTTTTTACAGCGTTGCCTAATTTAATTATGTGCCATTTACAAAAGAGGTTGCATGATTATCATAAAGAATGAATTATTTAATTTCTTTTAATTTTCACTTTGTACGTTGTGTTGTTCCACAACAGATATTTTAATAACTTCATGGCCATGATTCGAATGCTTAGATCTCGGCACAATAGGCGTTGCAATGAAAAGATATATTCACCAAATTAAAAAAAAAAACTAAACATTTTTAAATTGATCAAAGCACGGCATCTACCCGTATTAAAAATTTAACAAAACAAATAGACTACAACCACAAAAAATATTAAGAAACACAAAATTAATAAAGTAGTGCAGAGAATAATAAATACAGTTCTTTTCATACTGACTAAAAATTTCAAAGCAAGAAAGTACTATACGCAAGAGAGCCTCTAACTACTTCCAGTACCGAGTTTACTGACTAGCTGTAATTAATTTTAGAATTACAATAGACTTTTCAAAAGTTTAGTTTAATTGTTTATAAATATTAATTTATATTATAGATGAATCCTCAGTCGTGTGATACATTTGTAGTGCTTCCACCTCTAACCGTAAATGGTATTATATTTGGAAAAAATTCCGATAGACCACCAGGAGAAGTACAAGAGGTTGTTTACCTTCCACCAGAAGAATCAACACAACCAACCAAGGTTTAGTTTGAACCGTAGCCACCGTTAAGATAGAAACTTTGATACAACTATTAGGAAAGTAGCCTGACTTCATGATTGTGGTCTTTACTCCGTTTCAAGCTTCGACAGCTGACCTTATAGACTTAATCTCCATTGTTAGTTTGACGTATCATGCGTTACATAATCCGCTTTTCGTGTTTTAATAAGCATAGTTATGGTATTGAGTAATGAGTAGTTTTTACTCAATGGTTATGGTACAAAACGGTTGAACTTTATGTTAAACTAAGTGTAATAATAATAATCAACAGTTGTTTGTTTCATTAACATTTAATTCGTTCTAATAATAATTACTGATGTGATGTGCATTTATTTGGAGGTCATGCTTTTGAATTTAATTCAATTTGTTCTTCACTCCAGTGAAATCGAACATTTTAGAACTAGTACGTTTCTGTTATAAAATTTGTTATAGCTGTGAAACTTTAATCTATATTGGAAGGGCTAAGACCTCTACATACACCATCGCATCATAGAGTGACATAGGAAGCCCTTTTTAATATATTCACTGTTATTCATCAAGGTCAACGTTATATCCAAACATTGTGTTAAATCACTTGTATAACATCGTAAGTTGTAACAATAAATGAGACCACTATTGCAGCGTTCGCGACCTCTGTAGTATCGGTGGCTACGTTTAAAATATTTAACTAACATGACATATAAAAGTAGAACAGAGATATTTCTCCCTGCCACTTTTAGACGTCAAAAGCTCCGCCAAAAAAATCATTTCTTTTTTTTAAATTTTTGCTTTGTAGGTTGGGAGGTCGTGTATTGTCCCACGCCAGATGATTTTCATAAGTTTTTAAAATTTATTGCCACTCGTAATAACTAAGTAAGGTTAAAATAATATGACTGTAATAATACTTCTCATAAATTTTGGCAAATGAATACGGGAATGGTGCTTTCACAGAGCGGCAACTAAGTGAAGTAGACGCCAAATACGCGCATGCGCTCTTTGAATACAGCATGTACATCCATAAGTCGCTAATGTACATTGCTATAGCTTATCCAACGAAATTCTCGATTCACGTCATTAATTTATTTAACTAGCTCCAACAAATTATTCATGCTACTATTTCGTATGTCTCCATGTCTTAAAACAATCTAGAAAGTATATAAATTAATGACCTGCATCGTAAATTTCGTTGGATAAGCTGTATAAGATATAACCTCACTCTACTGTTTACTATGTTTTGAACTCGTATTGAAAAATGTCGTGTAACAAAATATTTTTACGTTATGAATTGAACTAAGGCATTATGTTTAATTCTACTGTGTAACTGCAAATGTTCTGCAAACAGCATTATTGGCCTTGTAAACATGCAGCTTTGTTTTTGTTTTTTATCATGCCCGTCTCAGTATAAGAAGACGAAATTTGCAATCCTAACGCTGCAAGCTCTACAACAATTACAGGTTACTTGGACATAAACCTCAGGACATCGACCATCTGCTAGAATCGATCCCGATGAATAATTCAACAGTCACAATGATGTTTATATTTGGTTATTTTAGGCTACCTTTTAGTAGTTAAACGTTTCTGACAATTTGGTCAAAATTTATCTTGGTGCTAATTTCCATGTCACTGGTATATATTAGGTTCCATTAATTATACTTGGCTTTCATGACTTGATTACATGATTTTACTTGAATTTTATTGTAAGTCTTTGAATGAAAAAATTTTCAAATAAAACAACTAGGACACATTATGAGCCAAATAACATATTTTGCGCCATTTAAATTGGAGTAGTTTCATTAAACAAAAACAATTTTTATCAATGTTTAGTATGGGCATTCTACATAACCGATGTTCAATCAAACAGTAAACCACAAACATTAAACATTATTACTTATATTAGAATAAAAATGACGAATTTTCGACATATTTTAATAAATTTCATAAACAGTCATTTATTTCATGAATACTTGATTTGTAATAAATCCTACTGCGTATTTGGTTACATAACTCTATTTTAGGTTGCAATTTTAAAAATAGTTTTGATAGTCTTTTAATACGATTGACGGAAAAATTGTAAGTAACTCATGTGTTAATTGGCATTTAATAATCTCGATCATTAACGCGTTCCTTCGCTAACCATAAAATTTTATTAATCGTCTCTAAACACACTTTTTGTTAAATAACTTTCAATACTATTATAAACGGACAGCTGTTGAATCCTTTCAATTAGCATGTATGCCTTTAAAAATGACATGAAAGTTGAAACATCCATCTGATACATTATTTTTGTTTTAGCGTTTGCCTAATTTAATTATGTGCCATTTACAAAGAGTTGCATGATTATCATAAAGAATGAATTATTTAATTTCTTTTAATTTCTTTATTGTTTGTTACAACAGATATTTTAATAACTTCATGGCCATGATTGAATGCTTAGATCTCGGCAAATAGGCGTTCAATGAAAGATATATTCACCAAATTAAAAAAACTAAACATTTTAAATTGATCAAGCACGCATCTAGTATTAAAATTTAACAAAACAAATAGACTACAACCAAAAAATATTAAAACACAAAATTAATAAAGTAGTGCAGAAATAATAAATACAGTTCTTTTCATACTGACTAAAATTTCAAAGCAAGAAATTACTATACGCAAAGAGCCTCTAACTACTTAGTACCGTTTTGACTAGCTGTAATTAATTTAGAATTACAATAGACTTTTCAAAAGTTTAGTTTAATTGTTTATAAATATTAATTTATATTATAGATGAATCCTCAGTCTGTGATACATTTTAGTGCTTACCTACCTAATGGTATTATATTTGGAAAAAAATTGATAGACCACCAAGAAGTACAATTGTTTACCTCAGAAGATCAACACAAAAGGTTTAGTTTGAACCTAGCCACCGTTAAGATAGAAACTTTGATACAACTATTAGGAAAGTAGCCTGACTTCATGATTGTGGTCTTTACTCCGTTTCAAGCTTCGACAGCTGACCTTATAGACTTAATCTCCATTGTTAGTTTGACGTATCATGCGTTACATAATCCGCTTTTCGTGTTTTAATAAGCATAGTTATGGTATTGAGTAATGAGTAGTTTTTACTCAATGGTTATGGTACAAAACGGTTGAACTTTATGTTAAACTAAGTGTAATAATAATAATCAACAGTTGTTTGTTTCATTAACATTTAATTCGTTCTAATAATAATTACTGATGTGATGTGCCAGTTTATTTGGAGGTCATGCTTTTGAATTTAATTCAATTTGTTCTTCACTCCAGTGAAATCGAACATTTTTAGAACTAGTACGTTTCTGTTATAAAATTTGTTAATAGCTGTGAAAACTTTAATCTATATTGGAAGGGCTACCGGCGAGACCTCTACATACACCATCGCATCATAGAGGGTGACATAGGAAGCCCTTTTTTAATATATTACACTGTTATTCATACAAGGTCAACGTTATATCCAAACATTGTGTTAAATCACTTGTATAACATCGTAAGTCTGTGTAACTTAATAAAGTGCTGAGACCACTATTGCAGCGTTCGCGACCTCTGTAGTATCGGTGGCTACGTTTAAAAATATTTAACTAACATGACATATAAAAGTAGAACAGAGATATTTCTCCCTGCCACTTTTAGACGTCAAAAGCTCCGCCAAAAAAATCATTTCTTTTTTTTAAATTTTTGCTTTGTAGGTTGGGAGGTCGTGTATTGTCCCACGCCAGATGATTTTCATAAGTTTTTAAAATTTATTGCCACTCGTAATAACTAAGTAAGGTTAAAATAATATGACTGTAATAATACTTCTCATAAATTTTGGCAAATGAATACGGGAATGGTGCTTTCACAGAGCGGCAACTAAGTGAAGTAGACGCCAAATACGCCATGCTCTTTGAATACAGCATGTACATCCATAAGTCGCTAATGTACATTGCTATAGCTTATCCAACGAAATTCTCGATTCACGTCATTAATTTATTTAACTAGCTCCAACAAATTATTCATGCTACTATTTCGTATGTCTCCATGTCTTAAAACAATCTAGAAAGTATATAAATTAATGACCTGCATCGTAAATTTCGTTGGATAAGCTGTATAAGATATAACCTCACTCTACTGTTTACTATGTTTTGAACTCGTATTGAAAAATGTCGTGTAACAAAATATTTTTACGTTATGAATTGAACTAAGGGCATTATGTTTCATAAATTTCCGTTTAAAAAACATGTTTTTGAAAAGACTAATTTCTATAAGCTCTTCAAAGCAACCACTATCTAAGTGCAGTGCAAAACAAAAAGGATGGATGAAATAAAATAGAAGAAACAAAGTATGGCATGGAATACAGAGATATCGAAGAAAGCGAAATTTACAGACAAAGAAATGATGTATAAGGCACGGTTAAAGAAGAAAAAGACGAGACAAAACACAAAACAAAGCTGCATGTTTACAAGCTGCCAATAATGCTGTTCGTGCAGAACATTCGCAGTTACACAGTAGAATTAAACATTGTCCAGATGTCAGTTGCGTGCCCAATTTCGTTTTGTACTAAACTATTTTTTGTCGCCTTCAATCTTTTTATCGAAAATATTAGGTAACATATGGAAGGACGCAATTGACACAGTTCTAATTATACAACCAAAATATTTTCTCTGACATATGCAGAATGTGTGAATTATTTCGTCAAACAACCTTTGTCTTGAAATTTTGTGATAAAATGTCAGTTACACGCAGAATCATTATTACATAAATTTTGAGCACTCAGTATATATATATATATATATATATATATATATATATATATATATATATATAAAATTAGTGTCAAATTTAAGAACTCAAATTAAAAAAGGAAAAATCTAAAAAAATTTATTTTAAAAAATTGAAAATTTTTAAAAAATTAAAAATAAAAATTGAAAAATTTAAATTTTAAAAAAAACCATTTTAATTTTAAAAAAAAAAAAAAAAAAAAAAAAAAAAAAAAAAAAAAAAAAAAAAAAAAAAAAAAAAAAAAAAAAAAATTAAAAAAAAAAAAAAAAAAAATTTTAAAAAAAAAAAAAAAAAAAAAAAAAAAAAAAAAAAATTTGGTTTTTTTTTGGGTTTTTTTAAAATTTTAAATTTAAAAAAAAAAAAATTTGGGTTTTATTGGAATTTAAAATTTAAAACATAATAAAAATTTAATTTAAAAAAAATAATTCGATGGATTTTCAATAGTAATGTGGTTAACAGGCATATACATGCTAACTTGGAAAGGATTCAACAGCTGTCCGCTTCTATAATAGTATTGAAAAAGTTATTTAACAAACAAGTGTGTTACTAGAGACGATTAATAAAACATTTTATGCGTTAGCGAAGCGAACGCGTTAATGATCGAGATTATTAAATGCCAATTAACACATGAGTTACTTACAATGTTTCTCCGTCAATCGTATACCTGTTAAAGACTATCAAAACTATTTTTAAAATTGCAACCTAAAATAGAGTTATGTAACTAAACATGCGCGCAGTGGGAGTGGATTTTATTACAAATCAAGGTATTCATGAAATAAATGACTGTTTATGAAATTTATTAAAATATGTCGAAAATTCATGTCATTTTTTATTCTAATATAAGTAATAATGTTTAATGTTTGTGGTTTACTTAGTTTGATTGAACATCGGTTATGTAGAATGCCCATACTAAAACATTGATAAAAATTGTTTTTGTTTAATGAAACTACTCCAATTTTAAATGGCGCAAAATATGTTATTTGGCTCATAATGGTGTCCCCTAGTTGTTTTATTTGAAATTATTTGTTTCATTCAAAGACTTACAATAAAATTCAAGTAAAATCACATGTAATCAAGTCACCCCTGAAAGCCAACGTACCTCCAATTAATGGAACCTAATATATACTCAGTGACATGGAAATTGCAGCACCAAGAAGAGGTAGGAATTTTTTGACCAAACTTGTCAGAAACGTTTAACTACTAAAAGGTAGCCTAAAATAACCAAATATAAACATCATTGTGTCCCCCCCACTGTTGGTTACACTCCTCCATTCATCGTGGGATCGATTCTAGCAGATGGTCGATGTCCTCTTGAGGTATTATGTCCCAAGTAACCTGTAATTCGTGCTGTAGAGCTTGCAGCGTCTGCGGAGGATGCTGCAAGATTCTCAGTCTTCTCCCTATACTGTCCCAGACGGGCATGATCCGGCTGCAAAAGTAGGTTTTCCAACTGCTGAAGAAATTGAAGTACATGGGGTTCTACCACCTCAACCACATATCATTGGGCGTTCATATTGTCTCCGATGAATACCAGACGAGACCTATTCCCATAAGTTATAGCACCCCACACCATAATCCCTACAGTTTGGTGCACATGCCTCGCAACAGAAAATTCAACATTTCGACGTTCCGCACGTCTTCGTGTGACCCTCATACGACCATCATGCATCTCCAATCAGCATCGGGATTCATCAGTGAACACCGCCCTATGCTACTGTTGGTTCCAGTGCAATCGCAACCGACACCACTTCCAACGTTGCCATCGATGTTGAGCCGTTAGTGGTAACACAAGATATGGCCGATAGGGTTATAAGCTGAAAGCTCTGATTCTGCGGTAAACCGCTCGAAGGCTTACAGGACGACCTTCGTTAGCTAAAAATTGATCGGCACTTGATCTGGTATTTGAGAATCGGTCTCTTGTTGCCATAAGTTGAAGATGGCGATCCTGCACCTCATTTGTTCTTCTTTGCCGGCGGTTCCTGACGTTCCTGACTCTCTCTAGTCCATGTTTGATAGCAGCGCACAATGGTGGTTTGGTTCCGGTTAAGGCGATTTACGATTTCTCTAAACGCAAAACCACCTTCGCGCAAACCAACAATACGACCTCTGCTGAATTCGCTTAATTGGCGGTAATTTCCACGTTGGCATCATTACACCCTCAAAGCAAACAATCACAAGCGAAAACAATAAAGAACTGAACACAATCTCGCACAAAATTGTTCGAAAATACTGAACGAACTGTCAGATAAGCCATTACCACTTGATCCATGAGAATGAAATTTTAATCAATTGCTACCTTTTAGTAGTTGAACGTTTCTGTCAAGTTTGGTCAAAAAATCCCTACCCCTTCTTGGTGTTGCAATTTCCAAGTTACTAAGTATAGTTAGCATTGTTCAAAGGAAAACTAATTATTAATTCTTTAGTTGGTTAACTAATATGATTAATTTAAGGAAAAAGGCAATAGTAGTGACCGTAGTAGCAGATTAAAGACATTCATTAAATGCAACTTGACTAGAAATAAAAAAATTTTCAGTACAAATATGATTTATAGGTATCACATTTTTGTTACTACGTTTATAAACTTTTGTTGATAAAATCACTAAACCATAAAATTATGAAGATATTTCAGTTTTCTTTAGATTTCTTATGACTTCATTAAGATAATGTTTTGTTTTATTACAGACTGGATTTTAAATAAATCACGTCTGACTCACTTACTAGTGGAGCATAATTTTCAAAATTATTTCAAATTTAATCGCTATTCACAAACAACTGTTGACTTTAACCGTTTACAACTACACCGTCATTTAGGTAATTCATTTTATATAATGTTAATAGTTTATTACTTACCTTAATATATTAAACAAATATCAAAATTACAATTTTCTCTCACCTATTTAACTGATACTTGTGTAAACGATAATCAAATTTCCCGTGTTAGTATTAGATATAAAAATGCCAAAGAATAATAACTGTACTTAGCATGATTCTTGTTAGAATTAATTTTGTAAAGTCGGCAAAACTTGCTCGTTTAGCTTCTCTTATCTGACATGAATATTTGTTTCACATCACCTAATTACTGCTATAATCATCAAGCAAACATAATAATCCTTATGGCGACGGCAAAAGTAAAACATTTGCAGAATGGAATTAATTTAACTGTTTACATTTTGGATTACTATTAATAAACAAAACAACTGAACAGGTACCAATGTTATAAATTACACACCAATAATTCCTGCCCATACATTAACCGAAAATTGTTCTTGAAAATGGGTTTCGGTTATGGCATGCAGGTTTTCTTCCGCCAACACATGGTTGTTATGGAAATTCCGAGAAAAATTTGCTTCGTCTATGAACAAAATTTGTGTCAAAGTGCGGATTTAATGTAATACTCTAAAGGTACCACTGACAGAAGTTCACCTGCTGTGGGAAATCTCTGGGGCGTAATGCCTGTATTCTTAGAGTATGGCATGGATATAACAAAAAGTCAACTAAAACACGATATTTGATGACAAATATTCAGAGCTCTAGCGATCTTTCTCGTACTCATCTCGGGATGTTCGTCGATTTTATGCAGCACCGCTTCCTCAATTTCAGGCATTCTGACAATTCGAGGTCTACTTTCCGGAGTACCTTCTTTGAAACTATCAGTTTCGCTAAGTCGGCGATGAATATTTGAAAAGCTTCGACGATCTGGCAAGGCACTATTAGGATATTTTTCATAATAAATGCGTCTGGCTTCTGTCGTATTACAATCTGCGAGGCTATATACGTAATGCATTGCCGCCATTTCCGCATTCGTATAATTTACCATTATTTACTGATATTTTCAAAAACAGCGAAAAAGTAAATAACTTCAATGACACACTAAAAATCAAAGAAATGACGCACTGAGATGGTTTTGAACACCAACAACTTATTGTAAGTCACCAGCTATTGTTTTGATATTGACGTTTGTAAAAACAGAGTTTATTCCAGGATAACTAGATTTGTGTAACTAGATATGTATTAAAAAATTATTAGTCGGTATTGCTATATGCAGCAATTTAAATTTCTTCCTGAACCCTGCAGTAAAGTGTACATAATTTTTACTAGAACGACATGACGTCATAATGCGCAGATACCAATATTCGTTTGACGATTTCATTTTTCAAATTGTAGGGGAGTACAATAATTTGACAAATTTAGTTTATTTTTGCGCGTACGAAGTTTTTGTGATTATTGTTGTATTTGCTTGTTTTGATCGATTTATAATAAACAAAATCTTTTTTAAGACTACAAAAGTAGAAGGGAGGCATTTGTCGCCGCCATCTTGGATTTTGACGTCACAAGACCGCCCACGTGGGGGACCGCATTTCCCACCCTTATTTTTACTCACTTACGTGTAGGACGTATTTTTTCACCCTTATTTTTTAACACACCCACGTGTGAGACCGTATTTTCAACCCCTGCTGGAATTTTCATCCCTAAATTTCACACACCTACGTGTGAGACGGTATTTTCAACCCTTTCTTTTCGAAGGCCGTTTTTTCAAGCCTAATTATTTTTACTCGCTTACGTATAGGACGTGTATTTTCACCCCTATTTTTTACACACCCACGTGTAGGACGTGTTTTTTACCCTATTTTATGACAGCTCACGTATAGGACGCGTATTTTCTACCCTATGGGTCAACCCTAATTAGAGCCTTTTTTGCACATGCTCACTTGAGGGGCTGGGACTGGTCTTGGTGCTGGGGGCTGGACCTGGACCTAGGTCTTGGACTTGGAGTTGGGCTTAGGGTTACTTTTGATTGTCATCTAATTAAGATCCTTCTGACTAAATTAATAGCAGTGCCCTTGGAGGTTAGGCAAATGCACACGCATACAATGTTGGAAATTGCATAATTAATAAGATATTATTATTAAAATTATCGATCCTATTGCTTTAAAATGGTTATATATATATATATATATATATATATATATATATATATATATATATATATATATCACTAGTATAGCTTTTTTGATATCGAGAGAAGAAGCAAGATTTCGAACGGTTGTAGTATTTCCAGAGCTCTATCGAAATTAATTAAATTTAAGAATAAATAATCTCATCTCTATGTAATAATAGACGTAGTATAAAAGTTTCATATTTTAAATGTATTTAATGTGTAATCACTGTTTAATGAGTTTTTATTAGTATGATGTAACACTAGTGGTATGGTATTAGACGTTTTTTATGATTGTTAATTAACTAGTATTATCAGTGTGAAGGCAATGAGAGGAATGCATGTCAAATTTTGATGACTGTAACGCTATCTATGAAATTTCAAATAAAATTAGATTACATCACTCTTATTTCAGATTAGAATTTAAACGTTTAGTTGACATTGCTATTATTCCCAACTGTAAAAAATTCCATATAAAGTGAATCACATGTGTGTGTATGTGTGTGTGTGTGTGTGTGTGTGTGTGTGTCGTGTGCGTGTGCGTGTGCGTGTGTGTGTGCGTGTGCGTGCGTGGGCGCGTGGGCGCGTGGGCGCGTGGGCGTGTGGGCGTGTGTGCGTGTGTGCGTGTGTGCGTGTGTGCGTGTGTGCGTGTGTGCGTGTGTGCGTGTGTGCGTGGGTGCGTGCGTGCGTGCGTGCGTGTGTGTGTGAAAGAGAGAGAGGGAGAGGAAGAAACAAGATAGAGCAAGGGAGAGGTGTGCATTATCAGCTTCTATTATAGAAAATGTTCATTAGTCTATACGCCACTAGATGGCGCTAAAAATCAATTTTTTTTACTCAAAGGGGCCAGGGATCAGACCCTGATACAAGTCCTGCCTTACAAGAACCTCCTTATTAGAATACAATTTTGTATGACAGGGCGAAGGCCTACAGCTGTAAGATTAAGTTAGAACAACATACAATTGCATCAAGGTGCCACGATAGTAGCTAAGCTCTACACTTATCTTATAAGGTTAGGTCCCCCACACCCTCTCCGGCCATGGGGCGAAGCCCTGAGAGCAAGTTGCGAAGCGCTACACGTGTCGTACAATAACCTCCTTATTAGAAATTCGTTTTCTCGTATTGGTAAAAGATCATCCAATAGCATATGACCATTTAAACAATAGGATCGATAATAATATCTTATTGATTGTGCAATTTCCAACATTGTATGCGTGTGCATTTGCCTAACCTCCAGGGGCCCTGCTATTAATATAGTCAGAAGGACCTTAATTAGATGACAATAAAAAATAACCCTAAGACCAACTCCAAGTCCAAGACCTAGGTCCAGGTCCAGCCCCCAGCACCAAGACCAGCCCCTCACGTGAGCATGTGAAAAAAAGGCTCTAATTATGGTTGACCTCGAAAAGAAACCATAAGGGTTGAAAATACGCGTCCTATACGTGAGCTGTCATAAAATAGGGGTAAAAAAAACACGTCCTACACATGGATGTGTAAAAAATAGGGGTGAAAATACACGTCCTATACGTAAGCGAGTAAAAATAATTAGGGTTGAAAAGGGTCTTCGAGAAGAAAGGGTTGACAATACGGTCTCACACGTGGATGTGTAAAAATAGGGGTGAAAAAATACGTCCTACACGTAAGCGAGTAAAAATAAGGGTGGAAAATGCGGTCCCCCACGTGGGCGTGTATAAACCGGAAGTGACGTCAAAATCCAAGATGGTGGAAGGTGTCTCATTACTACTCCTGCGGACTTTCACCTTGGGTCTAATTAAAGTAGCAGAACAAGTACAACGATATAAATGCTGAGATTACTCTGAAAAAACTACTTTTAGTAGGGATACGATACACATGGTGATTGTTCGGTAATAGTTGTAGTCCATTTGAATAACCTTTGATGAAAGCGGATTATGGTTTCTTTTTGAGTGTATAAGACACTATGTATTTTTTTCTATCACATATTGCAAAAAGAAAAAGAGACAAACAAGTTTTCGTTTCAGAGTGTAGTGAACTAGCAGAAATACCTTTATTCTTAATTTTAAATGTGTAGTAGGAGAAGAATGGGTACTTACCCATCGTAACGCATCCCAACAAAAACCTTATGTCAACAGCGTTAAAATAAATATTTTCCATTTATTATGTATTGTAGGTGTAAAATTTTTATGTGTAAAGTGTGAAACATTGTAGTTATAAAACTATATATGGTAATTCCATAAGTATCAACACATTTTTTAAAGGTTGTAATTTACATAATAGGTACATAATAAATTACTATAATATTTTCAATTATCATTAAAAGAATAATGAGGTGTATCTAGAGAAAGTGGCCATCTAATCTAATACTCGCCATTATTTGTACTAATAATTAGAAACATACAAGTTACAAAAATTAAAAAAAAATGTATTCATACGTACGTAATTAACATATTTAATCATTTTGAATGTTACATACTTTTCAAATAGAAAGTTTTAATTAAAAAAAAAGATTATTTTAATACCACTCACATAAGCTTTCTCTTCAAAATGCATTACAATGAATCCTCTTATCTCTTACTACACGTCAAAATTAAGAATGTAAAGGATTTCTGTTAGTTCACCACACGGTGAAACACAAACTTGCTTAATTCTTTTTCTTCTTTACATTATGAGAAAAAAATAGAAAGCAATTTATAGTGTCGTAATGTGTATTAAAAAAAAACCTAATCCGATTTCATCAAAGAAATGAAGAAAAATCATCAGTAAATAATGCTATTTCCAATTCATATTGTTTTTAAAAGTTATGGCCCTTTTAAACTGTTGCCTTGAACTGTTTCCTTACGAGAGTAAAGGATGTGCTACCTCCAAGCCAGACATGAATATTTTTTAATGTAATTATTCAAGAGTTTAAAGTAACAAGATGTCTAGAGTCTGAAAATGCACCCAAACAGTAGATATTTGCATAATGGTATATGGTCTTATCCCTGCTTAGTCGACTACGTTTTGTTGGTACCCGAGGCCTATGCCGATGTGAACTGCGGCGTAAAACATTAGTCATACTGAAAGTATTGATATAGTGATCATAGCAAATTTTCGGTTAAAAAGGCTCAAAAACTTCTGTTTAGCTAAATGTAATTAGTTATACAGCATGTTATTATAGTACATTAGACGTGTGGGTCAACTTTAATCTGGTAGGAAGGCTTAACCTAAGGCACGTAGTCGAGAGGGGAACTAATGAGCCCACGCCCTCTTATGAGTTCGCAGTCCCTATGGTGTGAAATTAAATGCTGATAAGAAAAGAAATCGAGCAAATCTAGGTGATACAGTATATCAGACTGATGCTGTTTGGAGCCATCCTGACGTTCAGTCTCATCCGTTGGAAAGTGGAACAAACGCCGCTCCAGCGAATATTTGCACCGTAAGGGATTGTGCGCTGATAAAAGATAGAAGTAGCCAAACTCCTCTACAGAGTATTACACAACAAGATTTTGTCCCTCTTGGTGCTGCTGAAATAAAATCCACATTTAGAAAATTATAGAAAAATAATAAAGATGTCATGTCAGTATACTTTCGAGTAACAAGATGTGAAGAGGAAAAGTTTGGATTCGGGAAAAACAGTATAGGAAGAATGGAGAATAACTAAACCTGGTACTCTACTCATAGAATCCTAGGTTGACTACTATCAAATCCAGAAAGTTATTAAACGACTCAGAAGTCCAAAGGTTCGAAGAAGGTTGAATTGAGCTAAATATTGTCTTACCAAACCAGCATAATGCAGTCGTTATAAGTCTTAACCTCATAAAGAAGAGCAAATAAAAATACTAAAACAATTTCGAAGAAACGGTCTATTTTTCGAAAACTATTCAGTACTTATGCGTAGAACCTAGAACCCAAAGAACATATAAGAGATACAAGAAGGATTTTAATAAAATGAGTAACATGGAAAAAGAAAGTCGTAGTACGAAAACTAACGGTATGACAAGCTGAGCCCTTGATTTACTGCCACTTACTCATGTTGCTTTCTCACTAAATAAGAAAGTCGTAGTGTTCTAAGGTGCGTCATCTTCACCTACTTCACCTAAAGCTGGTTGCCAACATAATGTTAATTGACTGTTTTTTTAACGGAACATAGCAACTCAACATATTATGATAAGAAACACTTTAAATGAAGACATCGTTAATTTCCATTAAAAAAGGTCCTCCTAGATACCCCGTTATTTCAGTTTAGTTTCAAAAGTAAACTCCGTACAAACTACATTTCTTTACGTGATTTACACTATCCGTTCTTTTTTATTAAATGTATGAGTTGCAGGGGTATAGTGGAGCGGGAACGCGTGGGAACAGCGTTCCCATCTGCTTTTTCCATGATTTAATAAGTATTAGTTGTATATTCAAGCAATATTGTTGATTATGGATTTTGATATATAAATGCATAAATCTAAATAAATATTTTTCCTACACACTTTTGTTTGATTTATATTCTTAAACAATAATCAATCAATTTCTAAAGGAATTACTAGTATAGTACAAAGTAACAGGAAATAATAGACCACAGTACGAAAAGCTGATGCCGTACAGTGGGCGGTACACCGGCACTAGACGTCTACAATAACCAAGCCTGTGCATATGCTACACCCTCCCCACTGCTACAATAACCACCCGGCTCCCTTAGACAAATAACGGCAGCGCACTACCATGTGGCAAGTGGCGACTTGTCTAATGCTAACCGTGATTACAGAACCATCTACCTCAGGAACTAATTCTACTATTCTGCCGTCACATGAAAAAAGTAAGTGTCCATCAACTGTAAGTTCTTCATGTCTACCACCTCATGTTGATGTTGGCAGTACGCTTAAAAACGAAGCTTTCCCTTGGTTAGATTGCCAAAACGGTAAGCTAGGCTGTACTTTATGCAGAAAAGTTTTCCATCTTAGAGTTTTTGAAAAGGAACGCACTGCGACTTCAAAAAACGGTGTTCGTTCGCAATTTCTTGCAATGCGTTTAGCAAATCTGCCCACTGACTTCCATAAGAGGTTTTTCTACGCAAGCAGCAGGCCACTTGTTAGCTGAAACCATATCTGCTAAAGAGGATTTCAAAGTAATTGAAAATGTTTGTGATAAATTGAACATTTCTCATCTTGAATCTACCATGAAAATAAAAAATTAATTATTAATTGGTTAGCGCGGTACTCTAGCAAAGTACAGGTCGTAGGTTCAAATCCTACTCGAGGTAAACTTTTTATTTATGTATTTAATAAAATTAATAATAATTTTTAATAACATATTTACCTTTGAACTTATTCGTTCATAACAAAAACTTATAATAATCTACCATGAAAATGTTTAGATCGTCCTACTACTTCGTGAAAATGGTCGGCCTTTTTCCGATCATTTTGAGCTTTTGGAACTTCAAAAGTTAAATGGTGTGGATATTGGTGTAGGATTACATTTTAGATTTAGTGGAACTGAAATTATTAATCATATTTCAGACGAAATGAAAAAGCGAATCATTAATTAAGTTATAGGTATTTCTGGTAAAATTTCAGTTTTGACTAATAAGTCCACAAGCTTGAGCGCTAAATCCACTTTCATTATTTATTTATTTAAAATGTGAAACTAACAAAGATATTCCACAAGTTTTTTATTCTTAAACTTGATAGAACTGTCAAATCAAAATGCTGATGTTGTGTTTTAGGTCCTTGTTTGAATAAACACGGGTTTTATGACTAGTACTTAAAAGAGAATTTGGTAGCATTCTCCAGTGATGCGGTAGCATTAGGGAAAGAATCTGGTGTCGCGGACAAGCTAAAAAAAAAGTTTCCGAACATTGTTGCTTGGTACTGTATGAACCACAGATAGAATTAGCTATAAGTGATTCAATTAATGATGAGGGGACTGTTAATCATTTCCAAATTTTTATGGATAGGCCATATACTCTTTATTCCACATCGCTTCAAAACGAAAGGTCACTAGCCAAGTTCGCTAAAGAGTTAGATCAGCGGCTGAGAAACATTCCTCGTATATTGGGTACAAAATGGGTAGCTAACTTTCAGTAACGGCTGTATGGTATGGTTATTAAGCGTTGTACTTGCATTTCAAAGAGGTTCACGATGATAACAATAGAATTACAACCGAGAATACCATGTATAACGGGTTAATTAAAGGCCTCACATCATCTCAATTCTTCTCAGATTTGGCAATTATGTGTAATATGCTAGCTGATCTTCCAATGCTCTCAGAATGCCTTCAAAGCAGACAAACTACGATATTTTATGCAGACAAAATCATTAAGAGAAGCATTGTATTTTTGAAACACTTAAAGATAATTTTGGTATTAATAGTCTTGAGGCAAATACAGCGATAATCGCAGGCAACTTTTGTGGGTAAATAATAATAAATTAACCGCTATTAGCAATGAACAATCGCTTTCAAGTGTAATAAACATCCTTAAAAGAAGACTTCTGACGACAAGAAGCAGTAAGGAGTCATCAACTAAAAAAACTGCAAAAAACGAATTAAAGGTGCTTGAAAGCAGTAATTACAAACAAATCTGTATGATACGGCGAGCCTGACATAAATAAACTATGCGAGATATTCATGTAGCATTCAAACAAAACAAAGAATAATTTCAGAGATTATTTTTAGAATAACACGGTAATTCCAAGAGATTTAAACCCACCCATGGATTTCTGTAAGTTAATCCCTTGCAGCTCTACAGAGTGCGAATGAGGTTTCTGTCACATGAACATTCTAACATCACCAACAAGAACAAGCTGGCTCATCCTGCATGTTTCGGCCTTAATGTTTATAACATTGAATAGACCAAATATTCAGGTATGGAATCCAGAGCCTTGCGTCAAAGCTTAGCTGCATTATAGCCGTTCTGCTGATGTCACACTAACTCACCAAGCTAAGCCTGATGAATCTGGTATGAAAGAAGAAAATTCATTTGCAAACCTTTTGTAAACATTTATGTGCAAGGCTATTTTATTTTGTCGAAATAAACTTATAACACATTACTTCACTTCTCATCTGTGTATTTCTATGGGTTGTTAAATAAATTTCAAATATCCCTTTACAGGAATGATTAACTTAAATAAATTTCAATAAACTCTCAATACAGTGAGCCCCGATATCTGAGCTCTGGCCGATTTCAGAAATAGTAGAAATACAACGAAATTTTCATACATTACCCCACACACACGCACGCACGCACGCACGCACACACGCAGACACGCACACGCAGACACGCAGACACGCAGACACACAGACACACAGACACACACACACACACACGCACGCACGCACGCACGCACGCACACACACACACTCACACAAAATATATTTGGCGTTTTCATACTGGAGAATTTACGACTATATACCTGATGAGTTAATATACAAAAGGACAATAAAGCTACAATATAGCCGACCAATTTAAAACATATTTCTTCAAACAGTGAATCAGTGCTTCAACTGTAAGTACGTAAAAAGAGTACAGCAATCCCCCACGACTTTGAATCGGATGGCGTTACAAGTAAAACAGGTGGTGATAGGAGTGGAGTAAAACGTAAATTTGAAATAGTGTTCTAATAATGGGGACCCGATTCCATCTCGTAAGACAGCTATAGGAGTCCGGAACTTGTTTTAGGGTCTTCGCTCCCCTATTCGGGCCCCTTATTTACTATGGAGGGAAAACTAGATATTTGATATGGTATTCGAATAAGGGGGCCCACATACTTTCTCATAAGAAATTCGGAACATAGGGGCCCGATTCCACCTCGTAAGATAGCTATAGGACTCTGGAACTTGCTTCAGGGTCTTCGCTCCCCTATTCGGGCCCCCTTGTTTACTATGGCGGGAAACTAGAAATTTGATATGGTATTCTAATAAGGAGGCCCGCATACCATCTCATAAGACCTCCGCAACAGAGGGTCCGGTTCTATCTCGTAAGACAGCTATAGGACACTGGGTTTTCTACTGTGGGGGACAAACTCAAAAGACAACTACAAGCGCCCGGAACTTGTTCTCAGGTCTGCTCCTTATTGGCGGGTTCCCTGTTTGTTTGTCACGCCATCTACTAGTGTATTTTTAAAACTAATTAATGTTTTCTGCTATAGAGGTTGATCGTGGCTCCACCTAGTAGTATGTTTTAAAAAGTAAATTTAACTGTTATGGCAGGAAATTTAAAATAGTATTGTAATATAGACCTCCGGAACTTGTTCTCAGATCTATACCCCTTGTCGCGCCCCTGATTGTTTGTGGCCTCATGTACTGGGATATTTTTAAAGCTTAAGAATGTTTTCTGTAATAGCGGCTGGATTTAACTGTTATGGCTTGGGGAATTTTAAATAGTATGAGGCCGCATATAATCTCATAAGACGACTAAAGGCCTCTGGAACCTGTCCTCAGGTCTTCCCTCTTGTTGGGTCCCCTGATTGTTTGTGACGCCACCTACTGGTGTATTTTTAAAACTAATGAATGTTTTTTATAATAGAGGTTCATCATGACTCCACCTAGTAGTAGTATATTTTCAAAGTAGTTTTTATTTGTAATGGTGGGTAATTTGAAATAGTAGGGGGATCGCATACTATCTCATAAGACAGCGTTAGAATTCTTAAACTTGTCACAGTCTTAGTCCCATTGTAGTGGCCCCCTTGTTTGTTTGTGGCGCCATCTAGTAAAATCTTGTAAAAATCTAATTGTATATTATTGTGATAGGGTTTGATCGTGCTTTTATCTAGCGATATAGTTCTAACATCATCAACAGCACTGGTAAGTAACCGTTGGGGGAGAGCCGCTGCGATAGGGCTAAGATTCTGTGACGACCTTAAGAGTCCTAATGGTGTCTTATGAGTTAGTATGCGGGCCCCCTGATTGTTTTTGACGCCATCTACTGGCGTATTTTTAAAACTAATGAATGTTTTCTGTAATAGAGGTTGATCGTGGCTCCATCTAGTAGTATATTTCAAAAGTGGATTTAACTGTTATGGCGGGGAATTTGAAATAGTATGGGGCCCGCATAATACCTCAAAAGACACCGTTACGATTCTTAAACTTGTCACAGTATTAGGCACACTGCAGCAGCCCTCTTGGTTGTTTGTCGTGCCACCTCGTGTGTATTTTATAAAAAGCTAATTGTAGATTTCTGTAATAGGGTCTGATCGTATTTCCATCTAGCGATATAGTTCCAACATCATTAATAGCACTGGCAAGTAACGGTTTTTGATTTCATCCCTTATTTTATTTACTTTAACTGTCGGGGGCAAATGGAATCAACTGCTTAGACTTGCAACTTGCTTTGATAAAAATACAGCAAATGTACCATCGCGTCACACAAACTCCTTATTGAAAATGGTCAAACGCCTGGGGGTAATTTGGTCTTAGTCAAATGTATACATTTATACAAAATGTAAATATAAAAATGTACCATTAAAAAAACCCAAAACTTAAGTATTTTAGTATTTATAATCGATCCAATATTTTGCACTTTTCTTTTAAAATTACAAAACTACTCTGTACACAGCTTAGAAACAATTATTTGACTATTGATAACATGTCATTTCTTTTTCAACACATTCCTTAAACAACTTATCAAATTTTGTTAAACAATCCTCAGTGTTGTCCATTTCATTTTCAATTCTTTTTATAATGTCATTCTCTGTGTTTCTTAAAAACGCGCGTACTTGTTTACCATGTTTTACTGCTTCAGATTGTAGAAAGTAAAGTTTATGTGGTTCCGATACCTAAGCACAAAAACAATTAAATTAATTATGATCAATTAAATAGGAAAACCTCAACTTACATTTTCTGAAAGACATTGAGTATGTTTAGAAACAATTGGATTTCTTGTAAAGATAAATGGTTTAAAGATAGATTGAGAAGGATCTGGAGTACCAGTAAACCAATGTATGTTGGGCTTATCGGTGTATAAAGTAGATACCTGTAAGTGTTTGTTTCAGATAAAATCAGAAGATTAACAATCAAAAATTATTACTTGACTAGACTGTGAAGGAAAACTTCCACTACAAGGTCTGCAAATATCAGAATTTTTATCACGTAAAATTGTGAACATGTCAATTTGTTTAAAATTATTAGCAGAACTATGTTTGGCTAAAAGTTTTTTGCCTTCAACGAATCGACCTGAATCCGGCTCATCTTTACCGCTAAAGACTTTGCAGAAATTGAAATCCCCCTGTTAAACAATAAACGTTAATGCAGTTTATTTCTAACCCATATTACTTATAATATACGTACATTTCCATCCCACAAACCCTTCCTTTTGGCATACTCAAAAATACCATCGGAGTGTTTATCTATTTTGGTTGTTATACTTAATTCATTTGATATATTTCTATATCCACCTAAAAATAAAAAAAAAATTAATACATAACGCTTGAGAATGTAAGTAAAACGGTAGGTACATACGTAACAAACAGTGTGATAAGTGATAACACTTTGAAATAATTCGGATAACTATTATCGTTGATTATGTAGGGGTGATTTTTTTAACCGACCTATTATTAAACGCGTTTGGATACTTTAAAAGCTAGATATTTGAAATGGCACACGGCAACAATACACAGTAGCTATCTTTCTAAAATATATTCGCCGCAATGGCATTTCCGGTTATACCGGAAGTAGCCATCAACTTCCCTATTTTAGATGGAACCATATATTTTTCTCAACGATGTTGGATTCTCTGCATGATTTGCCACATAATTCACCTTGTTGCTGTGGTTACGGAGATATAACAAGTTTTATGAAAAAATGTCGACTTGCAACAGTTTATTAGGAAAACCATAACTTTGAACGGCTTACGATAGGAAAATAAAAAGGCCCTCCGACAATAGTCAATGAATTGCCTTTGAAATGCATGGTCTCAAATTGAGATACCGCAATAAATTTGTAAGCGTGACTAAATTTAAATAGCAATAAGTCTTTTTTTTTAATGGAACCCTCCAATTTTCTCTACAGGAGTCGATAGAGGCTTGAATTTGGTCTAAATTATGCATATGCCTATCATCAACCGTTTTTGCCCAAAAAATATTTCTATGTAAAATTATTGGTTTATTCAATGACAGATTTTATTATTTTATTTTCAAAGGCTACTTGATATTGGCTGCATATTTTGTAAATAGTAAAAAATAAAAAAATTTTATTCGGACAAGCTTAATAATTATCGCGTACAACTTCCATATTTGACGACAACATTAGAAAGGAGATTAGCTTTAAATTTAGACATTACTTTGACATTAAAAGAGTGACCTCAAAAAGTATACCATTTCTTATAAAATGAAAATTCACCGATGTAAAGTCAAAAGGGTGAACGTCACTAATAAAGCTAAATAGTAGAAACAATCGAATTCGTATCAGTCTCCAGCCCAACTACTGCTTATTGAATAAACCCATAATTTTACATAAAAATATTTTTTGCGCAAAAACGGATGATGATAGGCATATGCATAATTAGAAAAAAATTGTTACAAATTCAAGTCTATCGACTACAGTAGAGAAAATTGGAGGGTTCCATTAGCAAAAATGACTTATGGCCATTTAAGTTTAGTCAAGTTTACAAATTTATTGCGGCGTCTTCAATAAAGTAACATCAACTTGAGATCATGCATTTGAAAGGGCAATTCATTGACTGTTTTCGGATGGTCTTTCCATTTTCTTGTCGTATGCCGTTCAAAGTTATGATTTTCCTATTAAACCCTTGCAAGTCGATTTTTTCAAAAAAGTTGTTACATCTGCGTAACCATAGCAACCAAGTAAACATTGCGACGAATATATTTTAGAAAGATAGCTACTGTGTATTGTGGCCGTGTGCCAAATTTGAAATATCTAACTTTTAAGTTATCCAAACACGTGTAACGGGCCGGTTAAAAATATCACCCGGTATATAATACAGATGAGCCGACCTTTTCAAAACCATTCCACGCCCACGACGTGCTGGTATCACTGCATTAAATATTAGGTTACAAAAAAAAGAATAAATCAAAATTTCCTTCAAACAAATGATGTGCATTATTTTATGACCTTTAGTTTGATATGATATATATGATGGGGTTTGGTAATAAGGGGGGTGAGTAATCGGGTATGAACGGAGGAAAGTCGGGCGTCTCAAGGACGGGTGAGTGAACCTATACAAGCAACCGCGTCCCCTGTATAAATAAATAAAATGATTCAAATTTCTATAATAATTAAAATTTATTAAACATTTCATACTTTTGAAATTTGTAATTATATTAGATATACCGATATATTCAACACTATTATAAAATACTACAATAATATTGTGATAATACTATATATATATATATATATATATATATATATATATATATATATATATATATATATATACATAAGGACCCACAAAGTTGAACACATACGGGAAATATTTTTATTATTGAAATTTCTGAAAAACTCTATTGGCGGTTCGTTTCTGCATGTCTGATAACAAAAAAATTCATAGTGACATTTGTCACGTGACCATAGATTTTGCGGGAATTTTGAATAATGTTCACAGTGATGCCGAAAAATGGGTCAAATTGACAAGATATCGAAAAATTGTATTAAACAAATGTATTTAGAATGTAACAACGACACCATATACCAATTTTTAACCAAATAAGAAAAAAAATAAAAATACCATTTATTCCCCTCTAGGTTTATTACGCAACATCATAAAATCTTGTTTTACCTGGAAATAGTTTTAATAACATAAATTACATAATTTTAGGTATTTTAAATTATGAGGTGCACTTTAAAGAGCAATAATTTTCATCCTTATAAGCCGAAATATTTGATTTTTCCAAAGCCAACTTATTAAATTCAAAAATATGGCTAATTTCAAATGTACTAATCAATATTAAATTTCATAAGGATAAATAATGTGTTATTAAGTTTTAATTACAAATATTAGTTCGTTTACATTTTAATTACCGGTTAAAAATATTAGATCAGCTCATGCGCTTCAATATACAGGGCATGAACACAACCAGTGACGAGGCTAAATCGTATTTTTACAAATATTTGATTAATTTTGACCTAAAATTATGTAATTTATGTTATTTAAACTATTTCCAGGTAAAAAAAGATTTTATGATGTTTCGTAATAAAAGGAGAGGGGAACAAATTGTATTTTTTATTTTTTTTCTGATTTGGTTGAAAATTGGTATATGGGGTCTTTGTTGCATTCTAAATACATTTTCTTAATACAATTTTTCGATATCTTGTCAATTTGACCCATTTTTCGGCATAACGATTAACATTTTTCAAAATTCCCGCCAAATCTATGGTCACGTGGCAAATGTCACAATGGATTTTTTGGTTATCAGACATGCAGGAACGAACCGCCAATAGCGTTTTTCAGAAATTTAAATAATAAAAATTTTTCCCATATGTGTCCAACTTTATGGCGGTCCCTGTATACATATACAGGGTGAGTCATTAGTGCGCCGTCGGAAGATCCTGGCTTTATTATTAAAAATAAAAAAAATGTTATAGCGCCGATCTATATCAGACTTAGATGTGCATCGAATAAAAATAGTTTCATCCTTATAGGGTGTTCCATAATTGCAGGACCGGACTCAGCTTTGTTTTGTTAAATGGAACCCTATATTTATTTAATTTTATTATTATTTGTCTTGTTGAATGCTAAAAAACGGTACCTCGTTTTTAAATTTATTTTGTGGCGTTGCCAAGTTAGAGCATTTTTTCTTTAAAAAAGTGAAAATTTATACCTTTACTTAAATTGTTCTGAAGACTTTAATATTAACAGTAGAACTGTAAGGTTTGGCAGACGGGTAAACAAGACCTTGCTCTATCTTTTGACCTTCATACTTCCTGATTATACTATACTGGGTGTTTACAAAATATGGTCAATTTTTGCAAATTTGAAATGACCATAACTTTTGTTTTTTAAATGGAACACCCTGTATTTTATCATGTCATAGTGTTCTGTTTTTAATTCTCTTACTTTTTTATTAAGCACGTAATATACCTAACGTTACGCGTTCTCGAAATATTTAAGATTTGTTGCAAAATTAATAAAATAATCATGACTTTTGCTTTGAATATTTACAAATCGTAAATGTCTTGTTGACAATATGGTCCAATAAACACTAATGGACAAAGGTTTACTTCTTCTTCGAGTTTTTAAAATCATAATTTTATAATATGGCAATAAGTGTAAAAAGGGTATCCAGTAAGCCTGCGATTTATAATTCCTGACGTTTGGCTTAAACGTCATTCACTAGTTCCTCAGTTTAGTGTGAAAAATGAAATTTTCACAAGATGAATGTTTTGACATGGTCTACACTTTGGGCGAAGGTGAAAGAAATTCATTTCTTGCTTCCAGAACGATTTCCTGAGCGCAGGCATCCTGATCCAAGGATATTTGAAAAACTCAAACAAAGATTTGAAAGAACAGGACATGTACAATACGAAAGAAAAGAACGAGAAAAAAGGGTTATAAACGAAGAAAACGTATTTGTGGTACTAACCAGTATAGTGGAAAATCCAAACGTTAGCACAAGGAACCTCAGTGCTGATTTAGGTATTAGTCAAACTAGTGTTTCCAAGATTATTCCATTTTCAACTAGTCCAAGAGCTGAATGCAAATGATTTTCAAAGACGCTTGAAATTCTCACAATGGGCACTGGAACGATTTGGACAGGACAATGATTTCTTTAAATAAATTTTGATGACCGACGAAGCTACCTTTCACAAAAATCGTTTTGTGAACAGGCATAATTTCCATTATTATGACAATACAAATCCCCACGCTATTAGAAGAATAGATCATCAGCATCGCTGGTCTTTGAATGTGTGGGGCGGGATAGTAGGGAGCCATATAATTGGACCTTACTTTTTTGAAAGAAACATTAATGGTCAAACCTATCTTGAATTTCTTCAAAATGAGTTGCCTCCGCTCCTTGAAGAATTGCCGTTATACATACGTCAAAGTATGTGGTTTCAGCAGGATGGTGCGCCTCCCCACTATAGTCGCATTGTTAGAGAATATCTAGACAGAACGTTTCCCAATAAATGGATTGGGAGAGGAGGGCCAGTAGGATGGCCAGCTCGGACTCCTGATATGACTAAATTAGATTTTTTCCTGTGGGGTTAAATTAAAAGCTTAGTATACCAAGAATACGGAATGCATTTCAAATGGTTAACCAAAATATGCTGCGAAATGCTGAAGATTCTTTTTTGAGGAGAATTCACACCTGTTTGCAAGAAAATGGTGGACACATCGAGCATTTGATTTAGTTATAATTTATTATAATTTTCTCTATAATTTATGATTTTTCAAATACAAATTCTTTTGTTTGCTTTATTACTTTTGTATAGACCGCCCAGTTTGTCACAATTGTCATTAATTTTGCAACAAATCTTAAATATTTCGAGAACGCGTAACGTAAGGTATATTACATTCTCAATAAAAGAGTAAGAGAATTAAAAACAGAACACGATGCCATGATAAAATACAGGGTGTTCCATTTAAAAAACAAAAGTTATGGTCCTTTCAAATTTGCAAAAATTGACTATATTTTGTAAACACCCAGTATAGTATAATCAAGAAGTATAAAGGTCAAAAGATAGAGCAAGGTCTTGTTTATCCGTCGGCCAAACCTTACAGTTCTACTGTTAATATTAAAGTCTTCAGAACAATTTAAATAAAGGTATAAATTTTCACTTTTCTACAGAAAAATGCTCTAATTTGGCAACGCCACAAAATAAATTTAAAAACGAAGTACCGTTTTTTAGCACTCAATAATAAAATTAAATAAATATAGGGTTCCATTTAACAAAACAAAGCTGAGTCCGGTCCTGCAATTATGGAACACCCTATAGGGATGAAACTATTTTTATTCGATGCACATCTAAGTCTGATATAGATCTGCGCTATAACATTTTTTTTATTTTTAATAATAAAGCCAGGATCTTCCGACGGCGCACTAATGACTCACCCTGTATATATATATATATATATATATATATAATAATAATAATATAACAGTATGTTCTACAGATATGCTCTGCTGTTATTTATAGGCCTTCGAAATTATATGTACAAATTAATTTAAAAACCCATCATTTTCTTTAATGTCAAACTCCTCTCTGTTTCTTTTGCGTTTCCACACTAGACTCCTAGGCAAAATCCACACATTGCGGAACATTTTAAGTTCTTAGAGAGTGCTGCCTTGCCTCTTCCCTTGCCGGGAATAGAGATGCCATTACAAAACTTTTAAGCAAACTTAGTTTACTAACTTCCTTGTGAAACGTTTCATAGGCTCTACAGTGTTTGCCGCCGTACAACACCTTAATGAAGCTTTCTCCAGCTTGAGCAATTAAATCTTTGTCAGCCGATGACGTGAGAAATAGATCAAGCATAACTCGCATTTCTTGATCGGCTTGTATCAAATTATAGGCCTTCTTGTTTTTCCTTGTTTAAGTAATGCTGTTGTAGTGTCGCATACTGTCATGGCACGTAAAGACAGGAAATATTTGCTTATTTGACCCATACTTTCTGCAACTTCCCTAATCTCAAAAACTTTAGCTTTTCTACTTGAGCTTTTTGGTGAATAAAATGATGTATCGCCACAGAGGGCTAGCAATAACACCAGAACATCTGTGTCTTTTTCATATTCTCCATATTGCAAAACTGTATTTACTATTTATGCATCGGCATCACTAGGGGCTTCGATGAGATTTACATTTTCTTGTCTTAGATAAACTGCAAGGGTTTTCACAAATTGACTTTTGTTGCGTCTATTTGCTAGAAAGTATTCTTGAGAGTATTTTGATGAATAGTTGTGTCGGATTTATATCAACTTTATTATTGTTTATGTTTGTGCTTAATATAGATTCAAATGTTTTAATCTTATCTGCTTTTTTGAACTTCATTTCTTCGTAATTTTTTCTTACAAATTGTGTAATAAATTTCTCCCCGAGTTCCTCAGCTTTATCACAAGTTATAGTTCTGTCGCCAATAAGTCCGGTGGAAAGGGAAACCAGATCAGAAACACCCTCTGAAAAGTCAAACGGGGAATGTGCAGAAAACCACGAGTTATTCTTGAATCCCGACTTTACCACACAAACCTTCTCCAACCTTTCTGAGAAGGGCAATGTTGGCGTAATACAGTTTACCCACTTGGACAAGGTACTTTCACTTAATCCTCTTCCACGTGTCAGGGCGCCAGTGGTTTTCATCGAGCGATGGTCATATCTGACCAAACCCCTCGACAGATTTCTTCAGTTATTCTTACAGTGAAAAAAACCACCTTCACTAAGGTCATTAAATTCCTTTTTGCACGATTGAGGTTTTCCGTTTATTTACCATATCTGTTTCCAAGACAGTAGGATATGTTTACTGGTTGCGAGGCCCAACTCGTCGGTACGATTTTACTTAGCGACGTCTTTTACTTACCAACGTATAATTATATATAGGTACTATATTTCACAACAATAAGAACAAAAAATTTGAACATTTTTATTTAAAACGTCACTTTTGACTTTTCGTTTATTTAGTAGAAATGAAATAATTTCAATTGCGGTAAATTTAATACAATCGTGCAAAAAACAGTATGAGCATCACGAACGTTAAGGGTTGTACCGGTCTCCGGCCAAACATGGCCGTCAACCGGTGAACGTCCCTTACTGTTCTTGATACTCATTATACGATTTCGTCCATTTTTTAATCTAAATCTTTCATGCTTTGTAAATAAAGATGTGCACTTTTCGCGTAGGTAATATGCCCAGCTGCATGAAAATATTTTAGCATATTTTTTGTTGTTTCCAAATGCAAACTCCAAATAACTAAACTGTCAGCTCTTATAAACATTTTTATTATGTCAACTTGTCTCAAATATTGACACCACAGTCATAGTGTTGTGTATGACCAGAGTTTTGAAGTTATGTTTGACTTTACTTTATCAACAAGTTTTGAGATTTTTTCATTCATTTCTTCAACAACTGTCCCATTCGGGTTTACTTCAAATATTGAATCACAGACAATTTTTTTCGGACAAATAACTGATTTTAGATTTTTCTTCTTTATTAATAGGGTGGATTTTTTTTGTATCATGATTTTTATGAGCGCACTGGATACTAAAAAGTGAGTCCTTATTGCCCTAGCGCAAGCGTGCCCCGAAAGAATATACTGTACTAAATTTTACACATATATTACAGATAGTACTTCTTCCAAACCACTGCCTGTCATTATATAACCTATTGTATCTAAAAAATACATTAGTAAATGAAACCCACCCAACCTCAAAATGGTACTCACGTTGCCAGGGTCCAAATACAAAAGATTCGGAAGCAGCAGCAGTAGCTTTGCTCATATAACCATTCCAATTCAGCGTGGTTTCAGGCACCAACATCCGTTGTATTGCCCAAAGTTGGTCATGCAATATCCAATTCTTTAAAGTAGTGGCACTTGGGCGATTTTTAACCAAACTTGATATGTCAACCACTTTGATGTCTTTTAAACATGACGATAAGTTGTAGTAATGAATTACAGGTATACTTTCAAATTTAAATTTAAAACAGATGATGGAGTCCCACACCTGATACCTACCATACTGTGAAACGTGTTGCGGCCATCTATTGTTCAGCTATTATGATCTGCATTATCAAACACATAATGTCCAAAACCTTTTGTATAGGTATCGCAGTTTTGAAGTTGTGCAACCGAAGAAAGAAATCTCTGTACTTCATTGTTCCTAATCATAATAGAATATCATTCAATTTCGTGATCCGAAGTGTCTATGTAGATGAATGGACAGTCCAAATAAAAGCGGAGAAACGAATGAACGAGGTCGAACTAATATTAAAAAACGTCACTTTTGTTTATGATCTTCAGGTTTTACTTTTTTTTAATGACGACCACTGTTTCAATAAATACCTTGGGAGTTTCTAGAACTATTTCTTCACAGCTTGACGAAATATCGAAACTACAAGGATAATTTTGTTTATCATAAACTTTCGCCCTGATGCCTTCCAGTATCAAATTAGCAGCCATTTTAACAAGTCCAATTTTTTTTTATTAGTGGCGAACGCGTTATTTTCAAACCATTTTTCACCAAGAATTTTACTACCATCGGACTTCAAACAAATAGTCTTTTTTTCAACTAGCTCTTCATTTTTTCAAAAATTTCATCAAGCGTGTACTGATTGTCTTTATAAAATTAATGAGCATTTCAAACCTGTCACGCTTAGATTGATTAAGTGGCCAACCAACTGAAGGATTCACAGAAGAATTATAATTACTAAAAAATTTAGTATGACAATTTCAATGATATTTCGCCTTCTCTGCGACCAAATCAAATACACTATTTGTTCTAAAGTCCAATTTTCTTCTCCACTCATCACTTCTTTCTTTTGCCTTTACCAAAATTGAATTGAATCTCTAATTTGTCATTTCCTGACAAATTGATTTTCTTTTATCTGCGGACAACACAAACAACGCAAAACAAACAGTATGTTCTTTAAAATCAAATTCTCCCTCCTTATATCTAAAAATTCTATTTTCATTAGTTGTTGTCGGGGATGGAGAAAGAACCCCGTTGTCAGCAGCTGACGGATTCTTAGTGTACACTTTACGGCACTGAACGTGTACAGTAAGGCTAGTCACTTCTTTTAAATCGTTATGTATGTTGTCATTTTTAATCACACTAATCATTTTTATTGTTTCTAAACCACGGGTAAAAGTAACAACCGCCCCCTCACTTAAACCACCTCAAAATACACAAACACCTCACGCAACATTACAATATTATTATCCTATTATCCAGTACACACAAACTGAATTAAAAAAATTGTGGTGAGTAATGAACGGTTGGACTTAACTCTAGGTTAAGTGATTAAGTAGTTACGAGTGTTTAAAAAATTGACTATTTTTGGAGTTTTCCAGGATTTCCAGAAAACGCACTGGGGTGATTTTTCGGGACTTTTGGGATTTTATATTACGAATCGAGCTCTTTAAGGTCCAATAAGGATTGTTTAGTATATATATATATATATATATATATATATATATATATATATATATATAAATATCCCAAAAAGAGAGATGCAGGTTTAAGATATTAAATTGTGCGAAAAGAACCTTAGATACAGAAAGGAAGAAAGATAACGGAATGCCAAAAAGACATACAAGGATGATACGGAACTGGAAAACAATATTACTAAAAGCGAAGAAAGCACACGCAAACAAGATGTTGGAACACTGAAACAAGATGTCGGAAAGTTAAAGGTACACGAAAGCAAAATGGCTGAACACGTAAACAAGATGTAGGAAAACCAAAAAGCGGCACGGAAACAAGATGACGCAAAGCCAAGTGCGAGCCTTCTACTTACATTGGGGAATGTATGTAATTTTTTTTTCAAAATAAGTCAACGTTAACATTACCCATATGTGAAAAACTTAATAATAAAACAGATAGGAAATACTTGTACTTACTAAGAATATGTTCTGCAACCCAATGTTTCCCAGAAGTTTCTAACACCCATGCACTTTGAGAATCGGCAATTAAAAAAGAATTATGATATGTAAGATTATGATCAAAATAAGAACACGGTCCACCTTGGCCGTACTTTTCTAAAAGTTGAGTGATCACTGCTAATGCTTCCAATGCGTTAGAACTTCTTTCTAAACCCAGTCTATAAATTGTATAATTTAATTTTCTAAGTAACATTTTGCTTAATCGCACCTAACCAAATCCATTCCTAGCAATCTTTTAACTCTTGTATCATGTTCCCCTTCATTATCATCTGTCCATACTGCTTCATTTCCTATAACAACTCCACATTCATTTGCCCCCATTTCTGCTCCCCACATCCAATTCGGTTTGCTTAATATAACTGCTTTGGTTGTACCAGAAGATTCTACCTCAATGTACGTACACTGCAAAGAGAAATATCTGTAACAAATACAAATATGTACTAAAGGAAACCATGATATCTTGTGTCGATTCGGTACTTGGAAAAAATACAATCTCTTGTATTTCTCCTCCTGGCCTATCGGAATTTTTTCCAAATATAATGCCAATTTCAGTTAAAGGCGGAAGTACCACAAATGTGTCACACGATTGACATTTCATCTGAAATAAAGGTTAAATTTTAGTTTAAAACTATTCAACTAGTTAGACATTCACTCACAATCACCTACTATTTCAAAATTTTTATATGGCCAAGAAATTCTACGTATTTTATATATATATATATATATATATATATATATATATATATATATATATATATATATATATAGGGTGACCCAAACTCGATGGCCAAAACGAAAACAGCTGAATCCTCTGGCCAAAAGGAACAAAAAATTGTTAATACAGGGTGTGTCTATTGTTAATGGTTTCCAAGATGTTAACTTTTTTTTAATTTTTTCTATTTCGTGGACGTATTTTTTAAATCACGCTGTATCTTCCAAACTATAAGAGTTACAAGAAAACACATTAGGAGAAATTTGTAGAAGATGAAATTGCCTTAAAGAATATTGAATTCATTCGAGACAAACTCATAATTCAACATTTTTAATGACATAATGAATTCAGAAATGATTTTTTTTCAAATCCCAAGACAAATTTCCAAGAGGAATATTTTTCCAATAGAGATGGATTTGATACATGGCCGATAAAGAAAAAACTTCCTTTTTTCATAAGCTTCACAACGACATGAAAAAAACTTATGGTACTAATTAGTGAATTGTTACACGAATACACCTCAGGAAAAACTTTTAGAGCATAAAATTACCTTCAAAAATATGGTAGAGTAGATGAGAATTGACGATTTGTCCCTCACTTTTCAATCAATCTGTACGTTTACGGCAAGAAATACATCTCCTTTACTGATATCTGACATCGCCGTAGCAACGACTTGACATTAGTAAGTTAGTTGTCAAAATTTGTTTGCTATTACAGTTTTTCTGATTTAAATACGAGTTCTTTCTGTTGTAGTGATATTGTAATTTAGTTTTTGAGTTGTTGGTTGAGTGCTGTAGACCAATTCCTTGAGAGATCCCCAGAGAAAGAAATCCGGGTGAGATCTGGAGATCTTGGAGGCCACACCACTGTACCACCTCTTGCAATCCAACGTTGGGGATAATGTTCGTTTAGCCAATATCTCACACCTCTTCTGTAGTAGGCAGGACAACCATCAAGTTGAACCCACATATCTGCTCTTGTTGCCAATGAAACCTCCTCCATCAATTCAGGGAGGTTTTCTTGGAGGGGATTCAAAAAATTCACTGAATTGACTCTATCTGGCAGAATATATGGCCCAATAAGTTGGTTGTTGGGTAAACCAACCCAAACATTAACTTTGAACTGGTGTTGAAAGCTATTTGGTCTCATAGTATGTGGGTTCTCATTGTAAAGGTGGCCTCATCCGTCCACAAGATTGCTTTTTGGAAATCTCGATCATTCCTAACTAAATTGAGATACCATTGGCAAAACTCAATCCGCCGACCTAGATCTCCATCTAAAAGTTCTTGAACTCCCGTCACGTGATACTCACGTCTTCCGTTAGCCTTAAGAGATCTCCGTATTGTTTCTCGTGGAATCTGCAATACATTGGATGACCGCCGCAGGCTAGTCTCAGGATTTGCTTCGAAATGCTGGATACGTCGTCAATCTTCTCAACATTATGAAATTCCTCTTGATCTCTTAGGATCCTAAAAGATCCTCTCTCTCTTAGAGCAGTGTGTACTCTAGAGAAAACTCTCCTTTCTGGATGAATTCTTCTTGGGAAAGCAGCTGCATACAGTCTAGCAGCCTCACTCGCATTCCCTTGGGCAACACCATAATAATAATGAATATCGGCATATTCTTCATTTGAAAACATGACTCAGTAAGGAAAACACGAACACGAACAAGAACAATAATAATAACAAGAACAAGAACGACTCAAAAACTAAATTACAATATCACTACAATAGAAAGAACTCGTATTGAAATCAGCAAAACTGTAATAGCAAACAAATTTTGACAACTAACTTACTAATGTCAAGTCGTTGCTACGGTGATGAAAAGATATCAGTAAAGGAGACGTATTTCTTGCCGTAAATGTACAGATTGATTGAAAAGTGAGGGACAAATCGTCAATTCTCATCTACTCTACCATATTTTTGAAGGTAATTTTATGCTCTAAAAGTTTTTCCTGAGGTGTATTCCTGTAACAATTCAGTAATTAGTACGTCAACCATAAGTTTTTTTCATATCGTAGTGAAGCTTATGAAAAAAGGAAGTTTTTCCTTTATCGGCCATGTATCAAATCCATCTCTATTGGAAAAATATTCCTCTTGGAAATTTGTCTTGGGATTTGAAAAAAAATCATTTCTGAATTCATTGTCATTAAAAATGTTGAATGATGAGTTTGTCTCGAATGAATTCAATATTCTTTAAGGCAATTTCATCTTCTACAAATTTCTCCTAATGTGTTTTCTTGTAACTCTTCTAGTTTGGAAGATACAGCGTGATTTAAAAAATAAGCACGAAATAGAAAAAATTAAAAAAAAGTTAACATCTTGGAAACCATCAACAATGGACACACCCTGTATTAACAATTTTTTGTTCCTTTTGGCCAGAGGAATCAGCTGTTCTCGTTTTGGCCATCGAGTTTGGTCACCCTGTATATATATGTATATATATATATATATATATATATATATATATATATATATATATATATATATATATATATATATGTAATATTACAGTAAGGGCATTTAAGTGAAATCGGATTATAAGCAATTAAACCAAAAATGTTTATTTTTGAAAAAACTCATTTTAACATCACAAATGCGCATTAAAGTATTTCAGTCTCCCGACTCGAAAACCTTTTCCGCCTTCTATTATTTTTGTTGATTCAATTGAATACATATGTCAAATTAAAAACGTGTATACAAAGTTGTTGGGGTAGCAAAGCGGATAAGGGTAGTGGGTCTGGATAGGTAGGTAGTCGTCATCATCTCCCACACACACGCACACACACATACGCAGACACGAGCACAAGCACACACACGAACGAACGCGCTCGCGTACAAACGCTTACAAATGATTTGGGAGAATTTAAAAAGGTGTATACAAAGTTGTTGAGGTATCAAAGCGGATAAGGATAGTGAGTTTGAGTAGGTAGCTGATCGTCATCGTAGCCCAGTCACTGAACTTTGAAGCGTACCAGGCAAGTTACGCCCTTTTTGCCAACCTCAGGCGGGCAATAGAGCCGCCAACCTTATAGCTCACACGGGGATAGTCGCGCTACGAAACCCACCCAAGGAGTAAGGTAGGATAGAAGGGCTCATGTTCGAGCAGGTGTTACAATCGGAGAAAGAAAAGAAAAACGCGAGTTCTTCCTTACGAAGAAACCCAACCAGCCTCCCAAAGATAGAAGAAAGATCACACATACTTTTGACGCTTAGGGCGCCTAGTCACGCCCAATAAGACAGATTTCCGATTATTAGTACAACGAACACCAGTGCGAGTTTGGTGTTAAAACGCTGAGATAAACCTGAAAGAACGAAATTTCTCTTCCACACAGAGTGGCCAATTTTAAACCTGACATGTCGACCGCGGAAATAATATCAGATCTGCATCCTCTGTGTAAAACATTTCATTCTTTTCAGGATATCTAAACAAAGCGCGTTATAGAATCTTTACGAGCGAGTCGGAGGTTTATCACGCTCAGGATCCAAGAAAAAAGAATCCTGATTAGCAGGTTCAGGAAAGAGATCGCCATAAAGTACGTGTCCAGGTCCCTAGAAGGGAAAGTACGGAAACTACCCAGTTATTTCATGCTTAGCAGAGCCAATTGCACAACCTACCTGTGATAAATGCACATTCCAAGTGGGTTGGTTAGATCTAATGTAAGACGATAGCTTTGTCTTTAAAATGCGCTTAATCCGTTCTGCCATATTAGATCTAGGATTATACATGGCAGTTATAACGCTTTTACCTCCGGTGGACGGTCAGTTGTTATCAAAATTGTCTGAGAGGGACGGGCGGTGAACTGCGGTTGAACTATCGCGGTATAATCGGGTAACTCGAGCGCCTATCTAGGTAACTGGTGATATAAAGGCCTAGATTCCTCTTCGGGGAGAATTAAAGGGGTAGAAGCGGTCCAAGTAGCGTCAGTGAAGATGTCGGTTTACCAGGGTTTCTGAAGATTTAAATCGGTGCCGGTATTTAAGACTTGTGTCGTTGTTGAGTCAGAAATGCGCGGTCTCGGTAGTATGACTCCAAAATAAAATCAGTTACCAAACAAAAAAATAAAACTCCTGATACGGAGGTCGGAAGCAAATGTTGTCGGATAAATAATAAAAAAAAATTATTTTATAAGTTGGAAATTAGACACCAGAACGATTCGTCAAACGAAAAAAAAAAGTATAAATCAACCTCTCGGTCTCAGTTTCAGAAAAATAGATTGTTATCGCGGGTAAAGGGAACAAATTAAATTTATTATTTCTCGTACAAAAATAATACTAAAAAAATTGGGTGGTTACGGGGCGGGTACTCAGCCTCTAATTTATTCGGGCAGCTAAAAAACAAAACGCACTATAGTGCTTGGCGATGTTAATTAACAAAGTAATTTTTCGCCAACGGTGGTGAAAAAAGTACCTAAATTCCGGAAAAAAAGATAACAAACAAGAACCAAAATCGAATTCAAGACGGTAAAGAAATAAACTAATAATTTTTCATACACGGTCAGCTACCACTAAAAAAATGGTAGTGGCAAAACAAAATTAACAACTCCAGTGATTAAAATAATTAACAGAATCAAGGAAAAATATATATAATTGCCAACGGCGACGGAAAACCAAAACTAAATTCATAAAAAGAATATAAGCTAAAAATTTCGTTTGTCTAAACAGGCTATAAAATAATAAACTAATTAACCGTTGTAATCTGTTTGAGACGGCCTAATGGTATAACTAAAATAAATGTTATAATCTGGCAGCTTAAATAACAGATCGTACAAGATCCAAAATTATCAAATTTATCATAAAAAAATCATAATAAAAATTAAAGAATCATGTATTAATAGGTGATAATTCTCCGAATCAATGATTCAGGTTCAAAAGTAAAGGAGGGGGCACGTTTTAAATGTAACATACCTTTCGGTCAGAATTTAACCAAACTTTGATATGTTCTAGAACTTGATCAATTGATCAAATGTCTTCATTGCCCGAAAGCTCAAAGCTTAACAGTTTTTGATATACAGGGTCTGTAATATCACTATTTGATACTTTCAATATATCATAAAATGGACAGTTTTGCCAATATTAACGCAAAACTTAGTGGAATGTTATTTTGTTGTGCTACTGGTTACAACCTTTTCTTTACTTTCATTATTTTTGTTCATACACCTGATATACAGGGTGAGACCAAATATATGTATCTGAAAAGAATTATACGGTGGTATTGTTTTGATATTTTGGTGAATGGAAGTTAACACATATATATATATATATATATATATATATATATATATATATATATATATATGTCCATTAATAGTTAAGTCCCTAGACGTCCGTTATACAGAGTGTTTCATTTCTTTAATAGATTTAATTGAGTATTATTATACTTCGTAGTTAATTTTCTGATAACTTAATTGAAATGTCTATATTAAAATAAATTATTTGCTAACTGTATATACCTACATAATAGTCACGATGTGTTTATACTGATACTGGGTGTCCAAGTACAAAGGACCAAAGCGATATCTTAAACTTCATATAGATACGGAAAAAACCGTTAACAAAAATCCCTTGCAATTGGATGTCGTTGCGAAATACAAAGCTTTTGGAGATTGACAGATAGAAAGGTTAGATGTGCTTCATTTATTATGCTCACTATTTTCTAATAAAGTTATATTTAGTATTTACTTATTCGTTTAAACCAAAACCGTAATGTGGTATTGGGCTTTTCTTCTGCTTTTATTCGTACAACTAGATTTTTTCTGATTTTGCACTTTTCTTTCGGTTTTCATACTACAATTATTATGTTTTCTATTCCCAAACTTATAAAATAACAACAATATAGTAGGTGGCTATGAAACGTCAAAAATTAATCCACTAATTAAGTGATATTGTTGATGCTTAGTTGCAAATCTACTTTTGAATTAAAATCGTTGAAGAGTTTATGTGAAAATGAATCGAATTCCACGTTTTGCTTGTGGAAATGCTTTAGTTACTAGGGTTATGGTGAAAATAAGTGGTGAGGTAAATGCAAGAAAGCAGGAAATTGTGATTGCACGTCGCCGCGAAGCAAATCTACCAGAGCGGGTCATAATAGAAGAAACTCGAATCTGCAATGTCTGCAATATTTCTATTGTAAGGGAAATTCAAGCAATAGACAATAATCCAAATTGTTTGCGATTAAATGTGCTACAAAGGTCAACTCACTTATGCTGCATTTGTAACGATGGGAATGATATACATAAAATATCCATGAAAGGCAGAATTAATATTTTTGTTGATTGCCAGAAAATACGTACTGCTGTAATATTCACTTGGATGAGAATGGTAATCTGTTTGAGTTTCTGCTCCCTGGGTTACGATATGTAAATCGGCCATTATTAGCAGGTAATGAGATTTATATTTTTTTACAAGCATTACGTAAGGAAATTAAGAAAAAAAGCTACCACACGGCTTACGAAGACGAAAATAACTTCACATAACTTCTCAATTTAAAGCAGTTTCTCCTATAACCAAAGATCAATTTAATAATCTTTTCAACTTTTGTGACCCCGTTAGAATAGGAAATTCTTTGATATGTAAGTAAAAAAGATCTCTTAGCATTCCTGTGCAAGTTACGACAAGGTCTTAGTGATAGTTTTTTAGCGGTTATTTTTAATTATTCCACAAAACTACAAGCCAGTTTAGCTATATCTCTAGTTAGAAAATCTCTTTTTGCAAGATTTGCACCACAAAATGTTGGATTTACTGCTACAACAAGAGACAGCTACATCGAAAATCATGTAACTCCTTTTGCAAATCGTCTATATAATCAAAACCTGGATCGGCCTCAAGTTGTATAATGACTGTACTTATCTAGAAATAGAGAAAAGTTTTTGTTTTAAAGTGTTGCGACAGTCCTACTGTACTTATAAGGGTAAACATCTTATCAAGCCATCTATGCTTGTTGCCCCGAGCGGATTTATTCTAGACATTCAAGGGCCATATTTCTCAAATTCTGAAAATAACGATGCTAACATACTTATAAGTGAATTTAATAGAGATGTGAATGGAATGCGTGAATCGTTTAATGAAGGAGATATTTTCATTCTCGACCGCGGGTACTTGGATGCTATTCCAGCTTTAAATAGATTAGGTATTAATTTTAAAATCCCAGCCTTTTTGCCCAGAGGTCAGCTACAGTTATCCACAGAAGAGGCTAATGATAGTCATCTCGTTACGAAAACCAGATGGATCGTAGAAGCACGCAATGGGCACTTAAAATCAATTTTTAAATTTTTTAGCTTTAAGATAAAAACACCCCACATTTGTAATATTGCTGATTTTCTTAAAATTGCTGGAGCAATTATAAATTAATATTTTCCACCCATTTTAATGCAAGATGCTACTATTGAGCTAGCTGAAAATATTCTTCAAAAAGTTCAAGAGCCAAATGTTGTTCAAGCCAGGGTTGAGGAGGAAAACTTACGCGCTAGAAGGGGCAGATGGGTTGATTTAAATGAAATTATCGTTCCCTCATTCCCACGTGTGTCACATTACTATCTTAAAGAGTTAACTGTAGGTATTTTTCAATTAAAGCTTGCTCCTTCTTATATACTGGACAATGTAATAGAGGACCGCCAGGTTCAATATCAATTTAATGAAAACTACGAACCCGGTTTTATACGGGTAAGGATATATTCTCGCCCCAGAAATGCTACTCGTTACCAGTTGTGGATTGCATTTGTGCCGAATAATGAGGAAGAAGAACCTAACCCAATATTAGGTACTTACTGCACCTGCAAGACTGGTGCCAGAACTTTGGGAACTTGTTCTCATGTGGCAGCTGTACTATGGTTTTTAGGATACGTTAAGTATCAAGAGCTAATCAAATATCCTTCTACAAATGTTTTAAATCATATACTAAATGCAAATAATGTGGAAGTGATAGACATTTAACATTTGATTATGCAACTTTTTGATTTCTATGACAATGGTTATATCAAGACCAAAAATTATTTACTGTTTTCTGCCTCATCAGTTCAGTTAACTGATATCTTATTAAGCTTAGATATTTTTAATATATTAAAATACGTTCACTAACGTTTCTACATAAACATTTCTTATTTCCAATGACTGTACAAAGCGGTAGTGATGATGGAGGTAGACCAGCGAAACCGGCCTGTCGATGGTGTGAACAGTGAAGACACTAGTGTCTTAAAGAATTTTCTTTTCTTAGTTTTGCAAAATAAAGATGAACTTCGATAAGCGCCTTCTTTATCAAAAGAATCTACTGAAAACTTTATTAGAAAATAGTGAGCATAATAAATGAAGCACATCTAACCTTTCTATCTGTCAATCTCCAAAAGCTTTGTATTTCGTAACGACGTCCAATTTCAAGGGATTTTTTATGTTAACGGTTTCTTCCGTACCTATATGAAGTTTAAGATATCGCTTTGGTCCTTTGTACTTGGACACCCAGTATCAGTATAAACACATCGTGACTATTATGTAGGTATATACAGTTAGCAAATAGTTTATTTTAATATAGACATTTCAATTAAGTTATCAGAAAATTAACTTGGAAGTATAATAATACTCAATTAAATCTATTAAAGAAATGAAACGCTTTGTATAACGGACGTCTAGGGGACTTAACTTGCAATAATACTTTAAATGGACATATATAAGTGTTAACTTCCATTCACCAAAATATCAAAACAATACCACCGTATAATTCTTTTCAGATATATATATATATATATATATATATATATATATATATATATATATATATTTGGTCTCACCCTGTATATCAGGTGTATGTACAAAAATAATGAAAGTAAAGAAAAGGTTGTAACCAGTAGCACAAAAAAATAACATTCCACTAAGTTTTGCGTTAATATTAGCAAAAACGTCCATTTTACGATATATTGAAAGTATCAAATAGTGATATTGCAGACCCTGTATATCAAAAACTGTTGAGCTTTGAGCTTTCGGGCAATGAAGACATTTGATCAATTGATCAAGTTCTAGAACATATCAAAATTTGGTTAAATTCTGACCGAAAGGTATTTTACATTTAAAACGTGCCCCCTCCTTTGTAAATTAAACTAACTAGGCTATATGTAAATGATACATAAATTCTAATTATGTACAATAATTAATTAGGCGGTAAGGATGATATTATGTTTAAGTTTGCAACAGACAATTAAGGAAAAAACGATTTTAATAAAATTAATCTTTTACACCACGATTTAAAATAAAATTGAGTACCGATAAGCAAATGGGTGGAAATTTACCCAATATTCTGAATTTCCACAACAATAGTAGATAAAATGACTTATCACGGAATATTTTCAAACGTAATTTTAACTAAACTAAAAGTGTTAATACGATTATAATAATTAACAGATGCGTTATTAATTGTACGGTAATAATTAGACTTACCTGTAACGGAGAGCGGTGGTAAATTAAAAAAACTGTGATTAATTATAAGTAATATGATTTAAGGAAATTTCCGGTCGCTATCAAACCAACTTGTATATTCTTACATTAATACTGTATGAATGTCAATTGCAATAAAATATCACGTTTGTGAAATTGATAATGAAACACGTCTTTGGAACATGGAATATTTTGTTGTTAAACTGCAAATTATTATATTTAATGTTTAAAAATCTAAATTTATGTAATATAATGACAATCAGTTAAAAAATTATTACATTTTACATTTCAATTAATAAAACTATATGTATATTATCATATAAAATTTATTCAATCAATTAATTTGAAAAATTAAATATACCAGGCGTTCAAATAAATCTGACCTAAAATTATATGGGAGATATGTAGGGACTGGTTTTTTTATTAGGTGACAGATGACGGTTGGAAACGGTATTTTTTGTAACGGAAATTTTGTTTCCTTACACAGTATACAATATAGTTGAACGGTACCGAGAACGCAGGTTTGTAAATTCCTTACTGCAAAATTGTACCCCATTGTCGGTACTGATATACAGTAGAGTACCAAATATTAAAAAGATTTGCTGTTCGACTATCCGAGATATCGTACCGGTAGCCGTACGAAAAGTAAAGAAGCAAGGGAATTTCGTAAAATAGAAAAACGAATGGCCTTTCGGAGATAGCGGCAAAGATCCTACGATATCAGCACAAAGTGTCTACCAAGGACCTGTAGGGACCGCAACTGGGGTGAAGAATCCAGGTGACGCGGCTTGTACCACATTGTTTTACATCTCTGGATACGTCAGCGCGTAATGTCAGCCAATCGTAATAGAAGGAAATACGAGTCACAGTTTTAGTCACTCCACAGTGTCCCGCAATAAGAGAATCGTGAAATTCTTTAAAAATCTTTGCACTCTAATCTATCAGAAAAACTATCTTCCAGTCTCCCAAGTTATCGGTGAAAGTATTACACTTAACGCGTTTATACAGGAGATCGTCTTTAACAAACCAGGACGGCAATTTTTTGGAGAGGACGTCTCAAGTAGTACGTCCGGTGGTCAGAGTATCTAGTTTAAGAACTGAACAAGAAAGAGCGTCAGGTACGACATGATACTTGTCGTTTCGATGTACGGTATCGAAATCGTACTACTGTAGCCGAATGGCCGACCGCGCTAAACGACCAGAAAGATTTTGAAGCTTATTTAGCCAAACCAATGAGTGATGATCAATCACTACAGAGAAGTGTGTTGCCTCAGTTTATGAAGTATGAAATTTGTTCTTACATCTCAAGTCATTCTTAAAGGTATTACCATTTACTGAAGACGATAACTGTAATTGTTGTCGAGACGTATAAATTTATATAAAATATAAATAGAAAAATACACGATTTAAAAGCACAGAAGATGAGTATTTCAATTATGTGTAATAATCGTAAAAGTTTACTTTTTCAAATTAAATCATTCATTTTGAAGATAATCATGCACCCTTCTTTGCAATTCATACATACTTAAAATAGGCAACGTTGTAAAAACAACAACAATAATTTATCAGATATATGTTTCAACTTTTATGTCAAATAAAATTAAAAATTAAAAGAGAAATAAATGCTAACTTGAAAAAAAAAATTCCAAAGCAGTCCACTTCCATAAAAATATCGTCTTAATAGAGCGATTAATAATCGAAATATTTTAATGCATCAGGGAAGCGAAGGCGTTAATGATCAAGATTATTAATCGCCAATTAACGCAAGAGTAAGTTTCAATATGTTTCCGCCAATCGTATACATGTTAAAAACTACTAAGATATTTTTAAAATTGCTATTTGAAATAGAGTGATGTAACCAAACATGCGAGCAGTGGGACTGGACTTTATTAGAAATCAAGGTATTCATGAATTATATGACCGTTTATGAAATTTATTACAATATACCAAAAACTCTTCTCTCATGTCTTGTTCTGATATAGGTAATAATGGGTTTATTTATACTAAAATTATTGCGAAAAGTAGGTAGTATATAAACGTTAAATTTTTCACAGAGTCACTCATTAATCAGTCTATTAATAACCGATTGGCGAAAAGTAAAGTTTAAGCATTTTCAACCTTATTTAATTAATTTTTAAGGTTTATTTAGTTTCGTATCAAAAAACTTTATAGAGAAAAGTAATATAAAATTGAATTATCTTTAAAAAATTTACACATTTTCCTATAAAGGGTCACACACATGCCTGGAATAACATTTCTGTTATTGCGTTTAGAAACTGCTTTGCCTTAAAACCAAGTTAAACCATACAATGAGTTCTATGGTTAGTTTCATTTCTGATTAGGTCTCTTATGTCTTACTTTTGTTTTGTTATATCTGTACCTTCGCATTTTTCAATAAGTCTCGTCTAACACACCTATTAATAGGGGTAAGGACTATTTTTAATAGGAGCACAATTTAAAAAAATATCAGGTGTGAAACAGTACACGATTTCCCGACCTACTAATTGGAAAATAAAAGAAATGAAATAATATTTTTTTTGTATAAGTATAGATATACACAAAATTTTGTCTACGCCACGGACGCAAAATGTCTTTGACAACATCAAGATTGTCGGTCTCGGCCGCAAGCGCCCTCACACGCCATTTTGTCGATTGCATAACCTCATATACTTACACACGAACATGTAGGTTGGAACGTAAAAATAGAAGTAGAAAAAAACGTAGGAAAAAGATCTATGCTTAAAGGTCGAAGGCAACTAACTGTTACGGTCGAAAATGAAACTAAAACGGCAGGTAACAGGTAATTAGAGTGCACCGGACTAGCTCGGTGGGGCAGAGGGTGTGGGCGTTCTTTGAATTTAAAAATACTGAAGATGGTTAGTCGTATTGTCAAAAGTCGCAAATAAGGGTACGTCGTAATTAGAATAAAGTCAAGTAAAGAGCGCCAGACTGTTATTAAGACGATATCGGTAAGAATACACCTGGGCACACGTAGATAAATCATCCTTCTACAGTCAAAAGATCTCACTTATCTTACGTTACCTACCTCCAGGTGCGCGTCGGAGATGCTTCGAAAATTTAGTTCTAGAACAAATCTTAAAAATATCCACACGCTCAAATACCAAAATAGCGTGGGCGCAAATCAGCTGTTGGGTTTCAATTACTTCGTTAATTTTATATTTCGTTACGTTACCCTCAACGCTTGTGAACAAAATAATTCAAACACAATAATAAAAAAAAATGAATGAATGAAAATAATGAACGCTTAAATCCCATTCACTCAAATTTAAATACTACTCAATTCCAAAGCTCTGTCATAAATTGAACTCCAAACTAAGATAATTAGACATAAACTAGATAAACGTCGTTTAATATTCCTCTAATCGGTTACGTTAAACAATACAACATATTTAATAACACTCAATAAAAAACTGCATTACACTAAATGTTTCAATTGCAAGAAATTACCACTGGTTACTTTTAAAATGAATCAATAAAAATATAATGAAACCAAAATTTAGTTCTCAATTAATTCTTTAGTTTGAATAAAAAATTATTGCTTGCTCTGGTTGCGAGAAGATCACAAATTAACACCATAAAATTCAATTAATTGTTCGTCTATTATATCTAAATATATCTCAAAAAGCACACAGATACATAGATTTATTTACACAGGTTTCGGTTTGATTTAAAATCTTAAATACTAGAAGACGGGAACATAAAATGGTCAACCTTGTAAGCTTACTAGATTTTGATTTTAAATTACGGAAATGGAATTACCTAAATATGGTTAAAATTCAAAACTTACGTAACCAAATGGTCACTCAAAATCAATTTCACCAAGCGAAATTTTCATATACATAAATTTGCAGTACATTTAATTAAATAATACAAAAGCAAAATACCAAAGATATCGCAAATAAAAGCAGTTCGTCAACCTTTTATTGAGACGACGTGAAAGCATAAAATTCCGCAAAATAACACCAAAACACATGACTGCATTTATCCGCTCAACAACAAGCAATATCACCAAATTTATGATAAAGCAATCACAATAACGTACAATATTGAATTACACATAACTCTTGAATACGTCTGCACCAGATAGCAATGAAAGCATAACGGACGTGAACGGCTTCAGGATACCTGCTGATGTTCTAGATCGGCAAGGCAAACTCTTGCGACAATTTCCCAGTTTTAAATTTCGATAGCAATACGCTTACGTTAATTGGCGTTATATAGTTTATGTGCACAGAACAAATAGATTTTACACACGACATATATTTACACACCATCTGCTTAATGTTCCATTAATTCGGTAGTTCTATTTACAAATCTTTTAAATATTAAAATGAAAAAATAGGTCTATTTATAAATTATTTACAGTGAGACTATCGTCTGTTGCAGCTGATTTTCATTTACGGGCATACAAAACGTCGTGCCTTCACAATGGTTTTATTTGGTAATATGAATACGCCTTAAGCGTGACCACGATCCACCACTAAGATGCACTTAAATAAACACATCACTTAGTGAAATGTTCGTTAATTGATCCCACGGTCCGTAACTTCAAAATAAGTTACCAGGAGGGATGAACGTCTACACAAATATCCACTAAACAGGTGCTTTCAGTTGCAAACAACTTCTCCAAAAGTTCGATCCTCCAAGTATTCGAAAAAGACACGCCCCCAAGTTCACAGATCACATCCCTTACTCACGAAAGTCAGATCGAGAATCCCCGCGAAAATTAACCGCGCAAAAAAACAACTTATTCCCCTCTCCATAATATTGCACCATATTTCTCAACATGATAAAACTACTGACTCTGCGTCGTGTACGATTGAAGTGCAAATGTCCTCCACAAGTTTATTCCTTAAACGATAACGATAATTATTTAAGACTAATAGATTGAGATACTAAACTACGGCAGAAAAACGGCGTCAATTACTAAACGCGATAAGTAAAATTAACATCAATAGCCCCTGCTTAAACTAGCAAACCAAGGAATGATCTCATACTACAATTTACATGCGAACTTTTCTTATCTACAACTACATTTTATTTTAACGAAACATTTTATAAATATTCACAGGAAAATTAATCTAGATTCAACTTTAAAATTTCCTATTTCCAATTAATTAATTCACAAAACATATAATTGCCAATTTCAGAAATCAAATCTAAATGGCAATACGAAAAGTTTAACTCCAAAACCACTACAACTTAGAAAAATCAAACAATCTATTGTTACTTTCACTGTAAGTAGCTTCAACAAGGGATCGTGACACGTTCGGTTGGGACGGAAGCCGAATTGGCTGTTGGGTAGGAGGTCGTTGAATTCTAGGTGGTCCCTGAGTCGCCTGGCTAGAATCTGCTCAAAGCATTTTCCGAGGCAACTCAGGAGGGAGATTGGTCTATAGGAGGAAGGTGAGGTTAGGTCGGCGTGGGGTTTGGGTATCATGACGATGGCGGCCGATTTCCAGTCCGTCGGGAAGTGGAATAGAATTAGGCATTGGTTGTAGACGTTGGAGAGTAATCGGAGGGCTGGGTCGGGTAAATGATGGAGGGTTCTACGATTTAGGCCGTCTTGACACGGGGCAGAGTTTTTCCCTCTTTTGAAATATGTGTGGACCTGGTCGGGCGTGATGGGGGCATAAAAAGGATTCTCGATATTGAGTTGGATTTCAGGATGGTTAAGGTTGTGGAATTCTTCAAGGCGGCCCTCGAAGAGTGCCTTGAACCGGTTATTGAATTGGGGATCATCGGAGGATTGGAAAATAGATTGGAGGCGATGACCAAAGAAATCGGCCTTTCCTTGGTCGGAGAAGATTAGGTTGCTCTGTAGGTCGGTTAGGTGAGATTTAGGGTTGACTCCTTCTGGTCAGTCTATCCTGTTGCCAGAAGAGTTTGTCAATTCCGTAATCTAGCTAGGAGATTACTTGGGTCCAGGAGTCTTCGGTGTGTTTGTAGGCTTCCCACCTGATTAAGGCGTTAAGGCGATTGTATTCGGTCTTGAGAGCCGGGTCCCTGGATCGCAAGAATTGACGATAGATTAGTCTTTTCTCTTTAATCCAGTTCACAATGTGTTGTGGGAGCGGTTTGCGGGAAGTGGTGATGTTTTTTAGTGGTACAGAGATATCGACCGCTTCCGTAATTACGGAAGTTAGATCTCTAATGGCTCTCTCGAGATCTTGGGTCGTTTGAAGATTGGGTGTAGGAAGATTGGTGGAGATGTGTTCGGAGAACACATTCCAGTCTGCTTTTGAAAAATCTTTAATGGCTGTATATTGAGGAGGTGTAGGGGGAGCTGCACAAAATTAAGTTTTGATCAGTAGGGGTATATGATCTGATGTGATCGTGGTGCCTAGAAAGCACTCACGATCTAAATAGTGAGCTTTGGGTTCGGAGACTATGATGTGAACTACTATCGAGGCCCCTAAATGTTCGAAATATGTTGGTTGGGTGTTGGCGATTCGCAATAGCTCTGTTGCAGTTGCCATTAGTAGCGGTGTCACCGAATTGGATGTGGCGGGCATTGAAATCACCTAGGATAACTGCATTAGGGAGGATAGCGGCGTAGATTAAAAGATCATCGGATAGGATGTTGTGGCCGGGCGGGTTGTAATAAGAAATAAATACTATAGGAGTGGAAAAGTACACCGTCGCAGCAACGTATTCGAGATGCTGTGGTGGCTATTTTTCAGAAATGTGTGTTACATGTTAAAGTTTAGGGTGCACCTGTTTGTAAGTTTTGTTTCCGTGATGGAAAGAATGTGTATATTGTGTGTACGTAAAGTGTTCAAGTAAGGTGCGTTTCTGACGAACGCCCCTGGCATTAACTGTCCCTGTTAGGATAGCCATTGTAGAAGGAGTTAAGGATTGGGTTGGAGGATTACGGCGACCTCCATCCGAGTACCGGATACGCAGGTGTTGATCCTCCGTTGGAAGAAGTTTCGGGATAGCGAGTTTAGAGTGCGGACAACCCGATCTCGTCGATCAGGGAAGATCTGGAAGAGGGAATGGGTGAGGATTTGAAGAAAGTCTTCAATGGATAGGGATTCGGTGTCCGGAGAGGGTTTAAGGTGGGCTGTGTCTTCCGAGCCGGACTCTTCGGAAGACAGAATAGGTTCGAGGGAAGCCATCTTCGACGGAGAACTGGAAGGTTCCCGTCGCTTCCAGCACTTAAAGGAGAAGGTAGGGTGAGCTTCCCCGCAGTTGTTACACCTTGGGTTAGCCCAGGATTTACAGGAGGAGGATCTGTGGCTTTCGCCACAGTTAGGACATTGGATGAAGCGGGTGGGACACTCCTCGGCAGAATTCCCCACCTGCATGTGGTGGAGCAATACTTCGGGAGAAGTTGGGGGATAAGGGAGGGTTCGCAACTGTAGTGTCGCCCGAACATGACGACACCGCGTGCGAGGAGGTACTCCAGGGTGGTTTGAGAAGTGGTTATGATTCGGATAAGGGATGTGGGGGTGTTGGTTGCTTTGGAAGTGATGCAAACGGCCTTCCTCACGTGTGGAAGATCGATCGCACCGAGGATGTCGGGTTCTAGGATGCCCTTATCTACGTGACGAATCACGCAGAAAAAGGAGGGCGCTCTAGGAGTGGAGTTGTAAGGACGGGGACCGGATACTTGGGTAAGGGTGACGGTGGGATCACCGAAATGGTGCCACAGCCTAAGCTGTGTACCATCTGGCAAGGGAGAGGATGTCGCTAGAAGACAGGTGTGGTTATGGTTAAACATTAAGTTTAACAAGGGAAGGTTAAGGGATTTAATGGAGTTATAAAGGGATTTTTGGATGGTTATGAACTTCGGGATATTGCGGATGCAATACCGCTAGGATTGAGAGCGGGTGGGTTTAGGATTGGGAGAAGCGGGTGTAGGAATCACGGCAGGTACAGGTGGCTGGGAGGGTGTGGGTAAGAGGGCGGGTTTGTGTGCTTGTGCGGGTTTCTGTGAGTGCGCGGGTTTGTGTGATTTTGTGGAGGCGGTGGAGCGTGTTGAAATGTAGGAGTGTGTGGATGACGTGGAAATGGAGGAGGCGTTTGAGTAGGAGCGTATACGCGAGGGTGGTGGTGGCGAGGCGAGGGTGTGTGCGTATGTGTGTGTGGTGAATTTCGGTGCAGATGGACGGGCGGCGTCGGGGGTTGGGGATACCACCGTTACGGTAGCACGGTGGCGCCCGTGCTTAACCATCGCTGTTGTTGTTAGTGGAGGTTAAAGGGCTTGGAAATCAGAGACCCAAATAGAAAAAGGAGGAAAACAATATTTTTATTAAACTGATACCTATTGCTTTACCCGACGTCGTTCCTGTAGTTGGCCGTGGCGGTGTCCTGAATGTTTCTATATGTTGTTCTTAGCTCCTGTTGTATTCCGCCGGCTCCTGCTTGCTGCTAGGCTGTGGGTCCTCTACTGAAAACCGCTTCTTCGTATTATCTGTATGCAAGCAGTGACAGATCTAACTCCGAATCGGCGAAGATCACGATGCCGGAACGATGAGCGTAAAAACGCTAAGTTTTTTTTTTGGAAATTAAAAGTTTTGTAACAAAAACCACAAGAAAATCTTACGCGAGAAGGGGCTTACGTTCGATACCGAGGTTCGGACTGCCCTGATACCTGTAAAATTAAAGGTTATGTATACACTTACGATTACTATAATTTGCATTTCCCAACGCCACATACGAACATCTGCTACATACATGGCAAATGGTTTTATTAACCTAATACGTTAACAAATAAAAATATATGTGACATGACTTCTAGTTGACAAGTACAAGAACAAGGACCATCTAGTACCTGCACTAGTGGAAAAAAGACAAACTAGTCAGTTACGCAATTATGAGTACGCAAAGAATCTATATTTTTAGCTTTTGATACTTCACATTTACCCCCGGAAGCGGAGATTTCTTTAAACAATGTATGAGTCTTGCAATTCAATTTTATTTGTGTTTTTATATTTCACCTATTCACAGTTTTGAAACGTAGTTTGTGTACAAGTTGTGACAGTTGTAGAAGGAGCGGGGTAGCGTTACTGTTAAGTAGCAAACTCGTGAGAATTGTCAGTCAACATGGAACAGTGGTCTGATAAACAACGTGCGTTGGTAATCGAAGCTATATTTAAAGCGAACGATTCTTATACAGTGGCAAGACGGCGTTTCTGTAACCACTACAATATTAGTCGCGTGATTGATGCACCATCCGCAAACCTAGTTAAGTCACGGGTAAAGAGGTGCCAAGAAACAACTTCGGCAGTAAATTGCAAGCACCCAGGTGAACCAGAATCTGCCACAATACCAGAAAATATGGATGTTGTGTAACGGGTTGTAAATCAACAACCGAATCGCTCTGTACGTAAACACGCCGAAGTCTTGAATATTCAGCGATCAAGTGCCCCACAAATTTTAAAAATGGATTTACACCTTCATGTCTACAAAATCCCTGAAGCTGAATCACTATAAGAAAACATTTATGTGAGATAATGATAAACATGTTGTGGAACAAAGGCGGCATGGGTAACATTTTTTTCTGTAATTAATATGACGCTAGCCACACTCGACAGCAGTAGCCATGGAGTTATTTCAGTATATGGCCATATTGCCTTTCCTCCAAAATCGACTGATCTTGCGCCCTTAGATTTTCTTTGCTATTTAAAGCGTATTATCTGTACTGATCCTCCGGCCAATATGCACTATTTGAAGCGCAATAATCTCGGGAAGCTATTAACTACATTCCTGTTGAGATGTGTCAGCGGATATTCAAACGTTTAAGAACAAGTTTGGAGGAATGCTATGCGGTTTGATTGTATAATAATATAAAATAGAATAGATGACTACGCCGGTTACCGTGATTTATACAAATATCTATCGGACTAATTATGAAAATAAATCAATGGCGTTATTTACAGCCGGAATCTATATAATTCTGATTTTTTCTGTAAATAAAATTTAAACCATATTCATTCCTGAAATGTGTTATATAATATATTTCGATACTTTTCTTTCAAATAAAAAAAATTCCAATATAAATCAATATGCAAAGAGTAGTAATTTAAAGAAGAGTAGATAAGAATGAAATAGCAAAAACATAATGATATACACCGTGTCCAAGATAAGGATTCTCACTATGGGGATTTCAGAAATGGTAATAGATACAACTCCAGCTAAATGGTAAAAAAAAAGTTTAATTAGGGGACCAATAAAATGACATAAAAAATTGATGGTCTAATATTTTATTTTTGATATATTTGAAAAAATTTGAATTTTTGAAATTTCTATTTAATTTTTTTCTGGCGTTATTGTAAATGCTTTCAATCGGACGTTTCCTATCTTTATAGCCATCATCAACTTACTTTATCTTTATATTTTTAAAACTGATTTTGAAAGGTTTTTTATTACAAATTCAGCAATGTATAACATTTGATGGTCTGATCGCGTTTTGAACGTTTTATGGACCATTATCACGAAATGTTTGAATACAGACCCACATTTTCAAGAAGTTGATGCAGTAACTTTCCCATATGATTCTTACATACACCATAATAAAGTTTCTTAATATTAGAGGTTAATATCAACAAAGGAACAAAGGAGAAACTACTAATTCCTTTTGTTTTGAATGTAAATTAAAGTAAGAATTATACTTATAGTCTTATAATAATTGTTCAAAAAGTTCTCCATTATTTTCCAAACACAAATAACACCATATTACAATTGAATTCAAAACATTGCGAAGCATTTGAGGCGTAATACTTTCATATGCTTTGAGAAGTAATTTTCGGAATTGATTGTCATTTTTAAAACTGTATCGGTAAATATAATTTTTTACATATCCCCAGGGAAAAAAGTCAAGAGGTGTTATATCGGGGAATCGCGCTGGCCACCTTGCTCTCGAATATGTTCCAATCCATCTTGCTGGAAACCTTGCCGATAAATATTCCTGGACGGCTGTGGAATTATGTGCCGGAGCACCGTCTTGTAAAAACCAATAATCTTCAATATCGGCTTGAGGTAAGTCAGCTAAAGCTGTTTCTACTTCATTTTCTACTAAATTTTGGAGGGATAGTGTCTCTATACTACTACTAGGACCATACTTAAAAAAAATAAGTTGACGATGGCTATAAAAATAGGAAACACCCAATTGTAAAACTGAAGCCCGTAACAAGTTGCCATAAAGAAGTGTTTGTATTTTTGCTCTGGCGTTTATAATAACGCAAGAAAAAATAAAATAGAAATTTTAAAAATTCATTTTTTTCAAATATCTTAAAAACAAAAAATTATACCAGCGATTTTTTTGTGTCATTTCATTCGTCCCATAATTACACAACTTTTTCCCATTTAACCGGAGTGGTATCTATTACCATTACCGAGATCCACATAGTGAGAATCCTTATCTTTGACACTGTATAAGTAACTAATATCGATCTTAGATCGCAGTTTTGCATTCCTTGTACGTTCACTTATTACTATCATTTTTTTTTTGCAAAGTTGTACATTTATTGGGCCACTGCAGAAGGCACAAAGGACACACTATGGTGTCAGCATCGTTCTTTTGTCATTCTAATTGTCATGTTGTAGATAATCACAGATTTACCATTTTTCAAATAAACTACTTGTTTAATCATAACATTTTTTTCAAAACACTGGCAAGAAGAAGTAGATGAAAAAAGTTCCAACAATTTATTTACAACTAAATGAGCTGGGATTACAGTAAATTCGGGCTGTAAATGGCTGTAAACAGATCCAGCTTATAATTTAGCCGGTAGTTTCATAAATCCCGGTTAGCTGTGACGTCATTAGCTGTATTGTATATTTCAGTCGGGATTGGCATGAATACCGGAACCGAAATGCTAGACTAGCCACACCGTTTTTATATTCATTTAATGGAACCTATATTTTGCCTATATTTTATATAGGTACCTTTGGCTACTATTCCTTTGATTTAGTGAGATATGTTTTTGGATATTTTAATAAAAATATTTCTTTGGGATATTGTGCTTTTTTGCTTTATTGCTTTTTTATAACATACATTTTGGTCTTTACAAGCAATTTTGGTACACAATTTACATTTTAATACCTCCTCGCTCAGAACTCAAGCTTAGTCTAACGCAAAATACTATATGTATTACCTTTGATTATGTATGTAATACATACACATAATTATACATACATTATCCATGGTATTATATATTGTAGAAAGGTCAAGTATGATGTAAAATATTTTTTCTACAAATTTCAAATGATCACATATTTTTCACTTTCAAATGAGAACGAAAATTTAACCTTTGTTAAGGAGTTTACTTTAACGCGCTTTGCCAAGGACAACGATTATTAAAGCATTTCAACACTTGCTATCAATAACAACGACCGTAACAGCAACAAAAATTTAAAACGTCAGTTTGATGTCAATATTCAATTGATTGAGTTTTTTGAATAACTAAGCGTAAAACTATCATGGAAAGCAGTGATAACGATATCCAGAATACTCCACTTGAATTAGAGATGTTGCAGAAATGCAAATAATGTAGTGTAAAGCGAAAAATATTTCTAAACATTCAGAAAACGTCCTTCTTACGCATTTTTCTGATAAAGTGAAGACACTGGAATCATTCTCATTATGGTCAACGTACTCAATGCTAAAAGTCACGCTCTCTACCAAGAATGACATCAATTTAAATTTTACGAAGTCATATTTAAAGAAGATACAGACCAAAGAAATCTAAAATCTTTAGCGGAAGTGAAATATGCAAACTCCTAAACGATGCTCCTGATGAAATTCATTTAGTTAGAAAGGTCAAGTTTGCTTTGGTGTAATTTATATTTAAAAGTTATTTTATATCGTAGGTTGTTTTAATTATTGGAATTGCTGGTGTCTGTAGGCGTGATGAACTGGTTAAAATGGATGTAAGAAATGTTGAAGATAAAGAATCCCTTCTAGTAATCAATATACCTGATTCTAAAACCGGGAGAAGTAGACCATGTACGGTGACAAATAAGAATCAAGAAAATTGCATTATTCTACAGAAAGTATATGGGATTGAGACCCATGAGAGACGAGATTAGTTTTGAAATATAATCAAGGCAGGTGTTTTAATCAACCTATAGGAATGAACACCATTGAAAAAATCCCAATAAATATAGTCAGATACCTTAATTTATCCGGGATACTACTTTAGAAGATCGTCGGCTACTTTGTTAATTAACGGGGGAGGCGAGATCATACAGCTAAAACGCCATGGAGATTGGAAAAGTTCGTCGGTCGCAGAAGGCTATATCGATGATGGCATTAATGAAAAAAATTCAAATAACGGAAAAAATTTTGCCAGGACCTCCCAATTCGTAGGCTACTTTGTTTGTTAACCGAGGAACCGATATCGCACAGCTAAAGCGCCATGGAGGTTGGAAATGTTCGTCGATCACAGAAGACTATATCGATGATAGCATTAATGAACAAATTCAAACAGCAGAGAAAATTTTGCCAGGACCTTCCAACTCGTTGGCTACTTGTTTGTTAACGGAGGAGCCGATATTACACAGCTAAAGCGCCATGGAGGTTGGAAAAGTTCGTCGGTCGCAGAAGGCTATATCAATGATAGTGTTAATGAAAAATTCAAACAGCAAAGAACATTTTGCCAGGACTTTCCAACTTACAATTATCTGAATATGCAAATTGCAACAATCAAAATATCGAAATTTCGAACAAACACCCTGAATTGGCTATTGGATCAAGACTTTCTATCAAACATTGCCAAAACTGCACTTTTAACTTTAATATTACAAATAACATTTGTTTTATATTCTATTAAGTATTGTACAATACATTTCATTACTTCGTAATACCTAGTTGTAATGTATTATTTGATATTGTTTGTAGAAAAATGTTGTATGCATTCCGAGCAAAAAGTTACTTTTTTGCTTGAGTGGTTGCCTGCCCCCTATCCGAGCAAGGTCGTACTTATCGCTCTTAATACATAAATAACTATTAATCGTAATATCAAAACTTGAAAATTAAATATTCAATCTTGTTTTTAAACGGGATAAGAGCAGGCTTTAATTGCTCTAAACAACAAACATCAAATTCTGGAAACGATTAAACACTTTAGGTCGTTCAACCGCGAATCAAAGGAATAATCGGTTAGCGACAAACGAGTCACCGTTTTCGACTATACTACCTTGATTATTTTTTGACATTGGAATCAATTCGGTTATTATTATGCTAAAACTAAAGCTTTTGTCTATGTTAACAAACTGGTTTAATTTAGCTCTATTCCAGTGTTTGAAATAAGTGCGTGAGTCAAAAAATAATCCATTCAAATATAACTCAAGAGTGAGAATAAATCAAAAAATGATTCTCCATATTCTTCCTCAAACTTTATTTTATGACATCTTTAAAGCCAATGAAAAGTTTTATTTCTAATCAAACGTGTACTTCAGAACCAACCCTGCCGTTATTATTCTGAGAATAATCTACTTGCGATTATTGCCTGGAATATGTTTAACAACATTTGTTTACTTTGGCAAACGTGTTTAATATTCCTGTGTTTGAATCCAACGTGATTCAAATAATAATACAGCAAATGAAACTTTAGAAGATTCCTTACAAAAAGGAATACTAACATACTGTATAAATTCAAAATTAATCAAAACTGACATGTCATTTTAGAACCATACAACTTGATACAAATTTTAAGTATTTTGTTTTAAAAAATTATGAGATATGCCAATATACAGGGTGCTTCAGTGAAAGACAACTTTGGTATGTAACACTTTCTTGACTAAAGTTTAGACCACCTTGAATAGATTATCTGTAAGGATAAACCAGTGAATCAAAACCAATCGAGTTGGTCACCTAAAGTAGCTGATGCACTAATTACACCATAAGGTAACACATTTTTAAAACGCACATAAAATTCGGAACCTCTAAACTTTAACACTATAACACTTACCATACAGATAAGGTCTTTGGCCATTTCCACAAGGAAACTGGTGACAATAAAGTTTATGGTATCTTTGTATCCAATTGATGACCAACACGTTAAAACCACACAATTTCGTTCTTACCCATCTAGGAAATGCGTTCGACCGCGTGTTTCGAAATTGGTGAATAAATAATGTTATTGTGCATTATTTGCCCAAAAACATGATGAGCACCCTAAATTACCAAATTTCGATCTTGGCTATTTTCCCAATAACATTGCTAAATACAGCTGTGACAGTTAGTTCTTGTCCCTCGAAGCAATGCATTTGGTAGTTTTTTCAAACGAAAATATGGCATAAATAAAGCGTTTGGGCATTTCAAGCTCAACATAACACCCAACACCATAAAATCATAAAAGTTCGTTCTTGGCCATCGATGAAATGTGTTTGACGGTTTCACTAATCAAATTGATGTATACATAAAAAGTATAAAGCCTTTGATCCAAAATGATGACCAATACCGTGATAACATTTAGTTGTCTATCTACATTCTACACAATGCGATTGGCGGTTTTCTAAACAAAATTGGTGAATACAAAAAATTTTTAGGCATCTCTGCTGCCAAATGATGATCAACATGGTACAATTATAACATTTAGTTGTTGCCGTTAAAGTAATGCGTTTGTCGGTTTTTCCAAGAACACTAGCGAATAAAGTTTTTTCCCCCAAAATAATAGCCGACACTATAAAATGGTAATATTTTCTTAGTCCCCATTGAGGCAATGCGTTTGGCTGTTTCTCTAAAGCAATTCGTGTATAAATAAAAACATACTTGATCCAAAACGATAACCATCACCGTAATATCCTAAATTTAGTTCTTGCACAATTGATCCAATACTTTTCGCGGTTTCTGAACGAAATTATAAATAATGTTATTGGGCATTTCTGGTCCCACATGATGACCAACACTGTAAAATCACAACATTTCGTTCTTGCTCATCGAAGCAATGAGTTTGGTATTTTCTCCAATTAGTGTATAAACATAATTTTTGGGAAATTTTACTCCCAAGTAATGAACAATTAACCAAAACCATAAAATTTCGTTATAGTCCGTTAAGACATCGCATTTGGGCGTTTCCCCATCGAATCTGATGTACGTTATTGAGCATTTTTACACCAGCTAGTGTGTATAAGGCACCATGGTACCAAATTTAAAAAAATTAGTGCAAGCATTTCAAAGATCTATGAAAATGTAAACTTTCACCATTAACACTCATAATAAAATACTTATCTTTTTGGGATTTTTAATGGTGTACTTTAAATTATACAATCTAAACGTTTCGATAACACTTACAGTTATCTTCGTCAGTAGTAATGTTTGATAAAAATTGTTAAAGATGTAGTAAACAATTTTGTCAAATTTGAAAAATTCAAACATAAACATGTTTATGTTTGAATTTTCAAATTAATACGACCCTGTCTTTTGGATGAGACGTGAATTTTTACTCGAGGAAGCGTTCGAAAATCATGGCATGATGGTGATTTGAAAAGCACAAAAAACAAACCGCTAGGAGAAGGGAAACGGTAATTAAAATAGTTTGATTTGTTAAAAATATTTTAACCGAATACATTTTAGTTTTATCGTACTGAGTGCTGGAAACAAGTATGGTTTTATACCTAATTCATCATTGGTATTTTCAGTAAAAGTAAGGCAGCAGACGATAATATGAACGCTGATTTATTTCAAAAATGGTTTCAAGAACAGCTTTACCAAATTTAGAAAAACCAAGTTTGATAATTCTTGACAATGTCAGTTATCATTCTACATTAGTAGAAAAATTACCTTCAAGTAGTTGGAAGAAAGAAGATCTTCTTCAATTTTTAAGAAAACACAACATTCCTCATTCGAATGATATGCTGAAAGTGGAATTATTACAAATTACCAAGGATTTGCAAGTTCCAAAAATATATGCAATTGATGAAATTGTTCATCAATGAGGGACATCAAATTTGACGTTTACCTCCGTGTCACTGTCAATTCAACCCAATCGAGTTAATATGGGCAAATTGTAAACAGTATTACAACAAAAACGTTGGAAGACAAGAATGTTTTATCGCTATGGAAGGATTCATTAAACCAAGTAACTGGAGAACTGTGGCAAAAGTGTATTTTACATGCTGAAAAGGAAAGAAGTGGTGGGACGTTCAAAAAATAGCTGAGGAAATGGTAAAACCTCTAGTAATCAATGTCGGAGAGTCAGTGAAGATGATAGTGAAAGTGAAGGTATGACTTTTAATTATAAGATGTCCAATATTTGAATTTAAAACAAAATTAGAATCTTAGTTACTTTATAACATTGTAAAGAATTATTATATTTAACATATACCTCTGTAGCTGTACTTAGGTTTACATTTAAAATTTTAAAATTATATTATTAACATAATACAGTATATTTATTTATGATAAAATCAGTTATTTCAATAACAAAATTACAGTGTTGACTCTTTTGACACAGTAAGATCTGTCGGCTAAAACGATCCTCCACAATTAACCAAACTTTTCACTTCATTCGGGCACTGTACTGCTAGCTAATTCGTTTCTTATTGAAAATTATTGATATAATTAATTTGTAAAACAGATCCAAAACGAAATTTTGTTGACCCGGTCTCGGTTCTGATAATCGTTTACAGTTGTACAATATATTTTATCATATGACTACCACACTCGGTGGACTTTACATGGTAGAATAAGTGCGAACAGACCTTATACGAAATTCGACTTTATTTATACGACTGGATGGGGATTTTAAAACCTTTAGCATGCTAAATCCGAGATATTCGAACAATAATTTATTTAAATTTGACAGCGCGGCTTAAATTTGAAAATAACCTAGAAACATTGACGATGTTTTGTTGGTATTCAAAATTACTAATTATATAACCAATAACGACATACGTTTTAAAATCTTAAACCATGCTTTACTAAAAGATGAGTCATAAGACACCTCCGCAGGCCCGACTATAAGTTCATTATTTCTTCCTACTTTTAATTACTTATAAGTTATTATTTGTTTACAACAAAAATTGGAGCACAAATAGTTTCTTAATGGCTATACAGGATTATTCTTGCTCATCGACGCAATGGTTTAGCCGTTGGTGTAAATAAAGTTATTTAACCATCTCTGGCCCTAAATGATGTCGAAAATGCTAAACAACAAAAGTGAGTTGTGGTCCATCGATGCAACTGGTTTGGTTTTCAACAAAATTTGTAAATAAGTTTGAGCATCTTTAAATAACAATCAACGCCGTGAAACATTAACAATTAATTCTTGCCTATCTAGGTAATGCGTTTGGCCGTTTCAATGAAATTAGTGTATAAATAAAGCTTTCAGACATCTTTTACAAAGTTCGTGAATAAGTAAAGAGTTTAAATCTTTGGTCCCAAATGACAATCAACATTGTAAACAAACATTTCCTCCTCGCCCATTCAGGTTATCTGTTGCCAAAAAAACGGTGCATAAATAAGGTTTTCAATTTTGGTCACAAATAATGTCCAACATCACAAGGCGTCGATTGACCGATGAATTTAGCCGTTTTCTTAACGAAATTTGCGCATAAAAGTTTTTTTTGTATTTTTGAAATACTGAAGTAAAGTATGTAATATACGAGAAAGCTTTAAATGTGTGAAAATTTATATTATAAGTGCAACGTGTTACGAAATATACCTGGCTTCATCGGCAGAAATAAAATTAAATGAACAAATTACAAAATAAGTGATTGCTTATCAATAATATTTAAAAAATAAAGAAAAAAGTCTTATGGAGGAACCATCAACTCTCTATCATTATCAAGAAGTCTTTATAAATGAATATTTTAGTTAAAATTTGGTATGTTATAAAATAGTAATAATGATTTTGATTTTCTCCTTGTGTATTATTATTATTAAATACATTATGGATTTTTAATCTTAATATATATATATATATATATATATATATATATATATATATATATATATATATATATATATATATTCTTTACCCTTTCAAAAAATCTTTAAATTTGCAATAAAAATATTGATCGTCGAACCTCCGAGGCAGGATGTTTATTATTATGCATTATAAATATTAACCTTGTTGTTTGGAGGCAATAAATTTTATATTTTATAACATAGAATATCACGAACCGTAATCTTTAGGCACATTAAATTTTATAACATAGAATATCACGAACCGTAATAGTTTCGTGGTGTGTTAATGTCATTTTGAACGTTATTGTCTTTCCTCAAGCAATATTTTATTTAACAAATATGGCTAAATAAAGCGTTTGGGCATTTCAAGCTCAACATACCCACCATAAAATCATAAAAGTTTTCTTGCTCGATGAAATTGTTTACGGTTTCACTAATCAAATTGATGTATACAAAAATATAAAGCCTTTGATCCAAAATTGCAACCGTTGTAAATGTAGTTCTATCATTCTACAATGCGATTGGCGGTTTTCTAAACAAAATTGGTGAATACAAAATTTTAGGCATCTCTGCTGCCAAATGATGATCAACATGGTACAATTATAACATTTAGTTGTTGCCGTTAAAGTAATGCGTTTGTCGGTTTTTCCAAGAACACTAGCGAATAAAGTTTTTTCCCCCAAAATAATAGCCGACACTATAAAATGGTAATATTTTCTTAGTCCCCATTGAGGCAATGCGTTTGGCTGTTTCTCTAAAGCAATTCGTGTATAAATAAAAACATACTTGATCCAAAACGATAACCATCACCGTAATATCCTAAATTTAGTTCTTGCACAATTGATCCAATACTTTTCGCGGTTTCTGAACGAAATTATAAATAATGTTATTGGGCATTTCTGGTCCCACATGATGACCAACACTGTAAAATCACAACATTTCGTTCTTGCTCATCGAAGCAATGAGTTTGGTATTTTCTCCAATTAGTGTATAAACATAATTTTTGGGAAATTTTACTCCCAAGTAATGAACAATTAACCAAAACCATAAAATTTCGTTATTTAGTTCTTGCGCAATTGATCCAATGCTTTTCGCGGTTTCTGAACGAAATTATAAATAATGTTATTGGGCATTTCTGGTCCCACATGATGACCAACTCTGTAAAATCACAACATTTCGTTCTTGCTGATCGAAGCAATGAGTTTGCTATTTTCTCCAATTAGTGTATAAACATAATTTTTGGGAAATTTTACTCCCAAGTAATGAACAATTAACCAAAACCATAAAATTTCGTTATAGTCCGTTAAGAAAACGCATTTGGGCGTTTCCCCATCGAATCTGATGTACGTTATTGAGCATTTTACACCAGCTAGTGTGTATGAGGCACCACAGTACCAAATTAAAAAAAAATTAGTGAAAGCATTCCAAAGATCTGTTTGCTGATACATCTGCACTGACGGATGGGCATAAGAATCTCAACAAGTGAATCAAGACCAACCGAACTTGTATAATTATTTTTCACACGTACAAGACACCGTCGTAAGGAAATTCTTTTCGCGCTAGACTTGATAATACTACTTCCTAAGCGGGGTCGCGCGCTATATATTTAAGTCGACAACAGTGCTGGTGCGTCTCGTAAATAATAGAACTTGTTATGTCATCCTATTGTGTCTTATTCGTACTTTCGAGACTTTGATTAATTCTTTCTAAGCAATGAAACGTCAGAAACGGGACAAAAAGGGGACTTTTTTATAAATACGAAACACGTAATTTATTTGAAATAATCACATATACGAAATATTGTGATTAAAAAAAGGACTATCCCATATAATACGGGACGAATGGTCGTCTTAATAAACGCCTATGTTATTTATATAGCTACTGTTAACACAGAGAGCCAAAGAATACCTAGAGTTGATATTTAGAAAGAGTTGGATGTAATGCAGTAAACGATCATAGAAAGCGGCAATGTGCCCAAGAGATTATTTACAGAGATAACAATTCGACTGAGACTATCAGAAGTATGTGGTTAAACATTATTAAGTATCCGTCAGTACAAAATGCTTATGGGAGACGTGATTATTGTTCAAGCAAAAAAAAACATAATGAAAAACTCAGTAGTCTTGTTGCAAATGTGTCGTTGACGTTGCGATTAGAGCATTTAACGACTATATGTATGACAGTAGCAGTTCAACAGAAGCTTAAAACTTTTAGTGAATATATCATGTGCGTAAAGTATATTTTATTTAGGTTGTTTTTCGCTTAGGTTAGGTTATGGTATCTTTTTATCCAAACTATATGGTTAAATAGTCTTTTTATGTGTATTCAATTCTCTTTGTTCTCTTTGTTTTTGAAAATATGTTCTGTTTTCTTCTTATATTATATATATACATATATATATATATATATATATATATATATATATATATATATATATATATATACAGGGTGGGCCACAATGAACGGGGCGGTCTTTTGTATCTAGGCAATACGTTTTTTCAAATTTATTTTTCAAGGGTGTTATGTATATCAGTAGTGGCCACATTTTAAAATTATTTTCGTACATACTGGGTGTTCCAGAAAAACGTGGCTTATCAAACTTAATGGAACATCCTGTATTTTCGTTCAATTTTGGATAGTACTGTAAAAATAAGATGCACTTTAATAAATGATCCCTATAGATAAATATTACAGTTTTCGAGATATTTAGAATTTTATGAAAATAATAGGTTTTCGAAAAAAAATCATACTGACCGAATCAATTAAACTAAAATGTCAAAATTCTAGTTGCAAATATTAAAGTTGTTACCCTTTGAATCGCTACAGTAAATGATTCTTAATTTCTTACAGGGTGTTCAAAATTTTCAGTTGTAAAATATCACATTATGTTGGTAATTTTAAATGTAACACCCTGTATTTTATTAATCTACATTATTCAAAAAAACATACTCTATCATTTGGCATATGGGTTTCCCATACCTAAATATTACAGTTTTTTTGTTATTCAACAGTTTCTTAAATATAATTTAAAATACACCATTAAAAAAACCCAAAAAAGATAAGCATTTTATTATCTAACTTATTGTGCACAATAATTTTATGTATTGTTAAATTGTTAAAATAATAGTTTAAAACGGTTTAAAATGAAATACGGATTACAAGAAAGAATTGATATGATGCTGTGCATTGGGGAATGTTTAGAAAATTGTTTTCTGGCTTCTATATTGTATTCTCAAAAGTAGCCCGACCGAGAACATCCAAGAAAAGAAATTTGAAAGGTTGTTGAATAGATTTCGTGCTACTGGGTCAGTTGCATATCAGAAGGTGAATAAAACAAAACAGGTTACTGGGAATAATGAAAATGAGTTTGATGTAGTACTCTCTGTTACTGATGACCCTCATACAAGTACTAGAAAAATTTCGAATGAAACAGGTATCATTCGAACAAGTGCCCGTAGGATACTTAAAAAAATGGATATTATCCATATCATATTCAGTTATATCAACATTTGTCTGAAAGGGACTATAATCTGCGTTTAAACTTTTGCTTGTGGGCTTTGAATAAGGCTGGCAGAGATCCTGATTTTTTCAAATTCGTAGAATTTACAGATGAATGCACTATTCAGAGTGATGGTATCGTAAATAGGTGTAATTACCACTATTATGATACTGAAAACAGACATCTATTTCGTACTGTTGATCGCCAACACCGGTGGACTTTGATGGCCACCTACATGGAAGAAAATTTTTGAATTTCTTAAAACGTGATTTTTGGATACACCACGAGCATATTCCATTAAATATACGAAAAAAATGTGGCTTCAGTTGGATGGAGCACCCGCTCATTTTGCCCGACCTGAGAGTATCTGAACAGAAAATTTAGAAATAGGTGGATAGGCAGGGGTGGTCCTTGTAATTGGCCACCTAGGTCTCCAGATGTTACTCCAATGGCGAGGATATGAAAATAATAATTTCTAATGCATTCAACACTGTAACGCCGGAAATGTTAAATAAAATAAGAAGATCTTTTGAAAATAGAATTAATTGTTGTATTCAGGCAGATGGCAGACATTTTGAGCATATGTTAGAGTAAAATTAATTTTTTCCTAGCGTCTTGTTCGTTTTTGTTATTATAATTATTACTTCTCTTATTTAAAAAAAAATATTTTGCCGTTTTTATGTTTTTAGTTAATAACTTTTAATTTACTTAAAAATGATAATAATTATTCGAATATTTTATCTCATAAATAAATATATTAAATTTTTTGAATAATGTAGATTAATAAAATACAGGGTGTTACATTTAAAATTACCAAGATAATGTGACTTGAATGTAATTACTTTACAACTGAAAATTTTGAACACCCTGTAAGGAATTAAGAATCATTTGCTATAGCGATTTTTGTTATAAGGGATTAACATTAAATTTAAGAAATGCAAGAAAGCAACCTACTAGATTAAATTTTAAATATTACATTATATTTAAGAAACTGTTGAATAACAAAAAAACTGTAATATTTAGGTATGGGAAACTCATATACCAAATGATAGAGTATGTTTTTTTGAATAATGTAGATTAATAAAATACAGGGTGTTACATTTAAAATTACCAACATAATGTGATATTTTACAACTGAAAATTTTGAACACCCTGTAAGGAATTAAGAATCATTTGCTATAGCGATTCAAAGGGTACTTTAATATTTACAACTAGAACGTTTTGTATTGTCAAAAGTACCTTTCAGGCCATACTATGGAAATTAAAAGACATAAATTGCATTTTCTTAGGACAATTACGCAATACGTCTGCTACTACTAGAAGTAGCAATGTCGCCTTTTAGTATCGATATGATTTAAACAATACCCGCCTTTCCACCACGTGCAAGTGAAAACTGTTACAACATTTTAAGCACTTTACAAATTTTTACGATTCCATCATTTGAAAAATTTGTATAGATTATTCAAAATTGGCCGTTGCAAGATAATTTTATGTGGAGTTTTTCTTTTGTAAAGTGTTACAATACTTTGAAATTTGGTTCTAGCACATGCAAATTTTATTAGGTTACTAGAGCAATCCATAACACGAAAGGACCGGCTATAGATCGCGTTGTGGTACAACCAAGTACATTCAATTGCAGCTAGCGTTTGTTCTTCATTTCCAAACGTGTCCTTACGAAAAAAGACGATACTTTGATACTACTAGAAGCAGTAATATCTGCCTTTTTATGCTTAAGTGTCGATATATGTTGGACAATATCCGCCTTTCCACCACGTGCAAGTCAAAACTGTGTACAACATTTTAAGCATTTTACATCACCATCTGAGGTGTCTTTTAATAAATTGATATTCACTTTTAAATCTCAAATGTACACTTTCTTTTGGCATTTTCTGATTTTCTACCGTCTTAGATACATACTGCATTATAACGATTATTTATTTAAAAACAATTATTTATTAAAGAACCTTAACTAACGAATTATTGGCACTATATTTATTTACACGCACTGGTATATTTATTTTTCACACGTACAAGACACCGTCGTAAGGAAATTCTTTTCGCTAGACTTGATAATACTACTTCCTAAGCGGGTCGCTTTATTTAAGTCGACAACAGTACTGGTTCGTCTCGTAAATAATAGAACTTGTTATGTCATCCTATTGTGTCTTAATCGTAGTTTTGAGACTTTGATTAATTCTTTCTAAACAATGAAACGTCAGAAACGGGACAAAAGGGACTTTTTATAAATACGAAACACTTACGTAATTTATTGAAATAATCACATATACGAAATATTGTGATTAAAAAGGACTATCCCATATAATACGGGACGAATGGTCGTCTTAATAAACGCCTATGTTATTTGTATAGCTACTGTTAACACAGAGAGCCAAATAATACCTAGAGTTGATATTTAGAAAGAGTTGGATGTAATGCAGTAAACGATCATAGAAAGCGGCAATGTGCCCAAGAGATTATTTAGAGATAACAATTCGACTGAGACTATCAGAAGTATGTGGTTAAACATTATTAAGCATCCGCCAGTACCAAATGCTTATGGGAGACGTGATTATTGTTCAAGCAAAAAAAAACATAATGAAAAACTCAGTAGTCTTGTTGCAAATGTGTCGTTGACGTTGCGATTATTGCATTTAACGACTATATGTATGACAGTAGCAGTTCAACAGAAGCTTAAAACTTTTAGTGAATGTATCATGTGCGTAAAGTATATTTTATTTAGGTTGTTTTCGCTTAGGTTAGGTTATGGTATCTTTTTATCCAAACTATATGGTTAAATAGTCTTTTATGTGTATTCAATTCTCTTTGTTCTCTTTGTTTTGAAAATATGTTCTGTTTTCTTCTTATATTATATATAATAATATATATATATATATATATATATATATATACAGGGTGAGCCACAATGAACAGGGTCTTTGTATCTAGGCAATATTTTTTCAAATTTATTTTCAGGTGTTATGTATATCAGTAGTGGCCACATTTTAAAATTATTTTCGTACATACTGGGTGTTCCAGAAAAACGTGGCTTATCAAACTTAATGGAACATCCTGTATTTTCGTTCAATTTTGGATAGTACTGTAAAAATAAGATGCACTTTAATAAATGATCCCTATAGATAAATATTACAGTTTTCGAGATATTTAGAATTTTATGAAAATAATAGGTTTTCGAAAAAATCATACTGACCGAATCAATTAAACTAAAATGTCAAAATTCTAGTTGCAAATATTAAAGTTGTTACCCTTTGAATCGCTACAGTAAATGATTCTTAATTTCTTACAGGGTGTTCAAAATTTTCAGTTGTAAAATATCACATTATGTTGGTAATTTTAAATGTAACACCCTGTATTTTATTAATCTACATTATTCAAAAAATTTAATATATTTATTTATGAGATAAAATATTCGAATAATTATTATCATTTTTAAGTAAATTAAAAGTTATTAACTAAAAACATAAAAACGGCAAAATATTTTTTTTTAAATAAGAGAAGTAATAATTATAATAACAAAAACGAACAAGACGCTAGGAAAAAATTAATTTTACTCTAACATATGCTCAAAATGTCTGCCATCTGCCTGAATACAACAATTAATTCTATTTTCAAAAGATCTTCTTATTTTATTTAACATTTCCGGCGTTACAGTGTTGAATGCATTAGAAATTATTATTTTCATATCCTCGCCATTGGAGTAACATCTGGAGACCTAGGTGGCCAATTACAAGGACCACCCTGCCTATCCACCTATTTCTAAATTTTAAATATTACATTATATTTAAGAAACTGTTGAATAACAAAAAACTGTAATATTTAGGTATGGGAAACTCATATACCAAATGATAGAGTATGTTTTTTTGAATAATGTAGATTAATAAAATACAGGGTGTTACATTTAAAATTACCAACATAATGTGATATTTTACAACTGAAAATTTTGAACACCCTGTAAGGAATTAAGAATCATTTGCTATAGCGATTCAAAGGGTACTTTAATATTTACAACTAGAATTTTGTCATTCTAATTTAATTGATTCGGTCAGTATGATTTTTTTTCGAAAACCTATTATTTTCATAAAATTCAAAATATCTCGAAAACTGTAATATTTACCTATAGGGATCATTTATTAAAGTGCACCTTATTTTTACAGTACTATCCATAATTGAACGAAAATACAGGGTGTTCAATAAAAAAGACATAATTTTGATAAGCCACGCTTTTCTGTAACACCCAGTATGTAGGAAAATAATTTTAAAATGTGGCCACTACTGATATACATAGCCCACCTGAAAAATAAATTTGAAAAAACGTATTGCCTAGAAATAAAAGACCGTCCCGTTGGTGGTGCGAGCTTCTTTTTATTTTCACAACTGCGCTGACTGTAATTGAATTACCCAAAATCTCATCGATCAAATAACCACTAGCTTCTTAATTCTTAAGCCATATGTACACTAATTTCGTTAACGACAAACTTTAAACGAAAAACCATACAACTTTTGAATTCTTAAATTTATCTATACAGGAACTTTAGCAAATCGAACTTGACTTCCATAAAACAAACTACGTTAAAGCGTTCTTGGCCTCTATTTACACATTTATTAACATGAACGTTATATTTCCACAACTAAATTTAAGTGGTATATGTCTACAGCAGTTGAAAATGCGATGAAACGGATCAATAGAATAAAGGCTCAGCACTTAATAAAGCGCTTGAACTAGTAATGTATCATCCAAAACGGTCACTAATAACCAACGAAACGATCAAATCTCCATTCCATTAATGGCACCAATAAAAAAAATAGCGTAAAGTATTCGTGGATAATTGGTCTTTAAAACACTTGCTCTATTTCGAGCACTCCGGCTACGCCGTTGTGCTCGACAAGTCGCGCGTGTTTTAAAGACCTTTTTATCCACTTATACTTTAATATACTATTTTTGGCACTAAAAATAGTAAAATCAAATTTTGTTGTTGTCATGGTGGCAACTACGATCGTGGTTAAGGGTATTACTGGCCTGTCACAATGATGTTAATGTGAACGGTAGTGGTAATGTTAGTTAAAATGTTAAAGTACAGAAAATGCTGTCTGTTAGCAACTGTTCACAATGATGTTAATGGTAATGGTTATGTTAGGTGGACATGTTAACAATACAGAATATTTCTGGATTTCCTAACACCACGACTAACATCTACCAATAGAAATGCGATCTCTTCGCATGCGATTTGTGTGACTGATTTTTTGACGGATCATATACTTCAAATTTGAAATAACGGAAATTCGCCAATATTCGTCTATTCCGTCTATTTTTCCTAATTTGATTTTTTTCTTTATTAGGAGCAGACTTTTCAACTTTTTCAGATAAAACGATTCCATTATTATAATATTATTAATGTAAATTCTTCTACACTTCAACAAAAATTGTAGGCGATTGTAGGTTAAAGTTGGTGAAACTGATTAAATGTAGCTCCTCCCATATTACACCGCGAATTTTAAATTTGCAAGACAGTTAAGAATTTGGTTAACATGATTGTGACCACTATTAATTTATTAATGGCGCATTCAATTGTAGCGCGGTGCGAACTCGACGTGACTGCCGTGAGCTGCGTAACCCGCTGGGGGCTCTCGTTCTCCTTCCGTGGGTAGCTGCCGCGTGTGTAGGGTATGGAGGGGTAGACGAGTCCACCTGTCACTAGCGTAGGGAAAGAAACATGCCTGATGGACCCGCCCACCCGCCTGCGGTTCTTCGCGCCGCGTCAGTCATCACTCACTACGAGTTCAGTACAAAACAGACAACACTATTACTACGCGCGGGCGGTCCTCACTTCTCTTCACTACATTTTTGAGGATAGTTGTTTTTTTTTGTTAGAAGTCTATGTGAGTGATTAATTGGTAAAGTGAAATGGACAAAAAGTTAACTGATTACTTTTCTCGTGTGGGGGAAAGTAAAAGACTTAAGCCCACCGTTAGTCCTGACGACAACGTCACACAGCCGTCTTCACCAACTTCACAACCATCGTCTAGCAGTGAATCACTTGAAAAGGTAACGCTTGTTGACTGTAACGTACAGCGCTCTAAAGAGAAAGAACAACTGGTTGAATGCAATGATGGATTGCCAGATAGTTGGGCTAACTTGCAAAAAACTGAATGTTGCAAAAAAAATGACTGGTTGTTAGTTAAAAACGGAATGTTAGGATGCAATGCTTGTAAAGAGGTAGGGATCTTATCTGTAAAGAAAAAAGCAGGTATGAAACTTTCAAGGGAATTGGCAACTGGTGAGATAGAAAGTTATGGAGGCACAAAAGAGAAAAAGCAAACTTCCTTAAGGAAAAAAAATTCATGACCACAAAGAGCGTGCCGGTCATAAAGCTGCTGAAGCAATTTTATCCGAAGGTAAGGAGGGTAAATTAGAAAAAACTGTTTTGAGGCAGCGTTCTCAAGAAAAAGGAGTGACTGGGAAAATATTCCGAACAGCATACAAAGTTGTTCAAGAAAATCAGCCCTTTCACAATTTTGAAACGGTTGATTTGCAAGAACTAAATGGCGTTAACATGGGTCGAATTTTACACTCAGATAAAGCTTGTGCTAACATTGCTTTGCACATAAGTAAAGAAATGAAGAAAACATTTGTAGTTGAAATCCTTAAGAATGAGACAAAAATTGGTCTCATAATTGATGAATCCACTTTCTTAAGTAATAGGTCTAGTTTGATTATATATGTTCGGTGTTGTTTGCATAAAACTGGTATGAGTGGCTCCGTTAACGCCTTTTTGGATCTAATTGAACATTGTCTTTAACTCTTTGGTGAACTGTCTTCACTCTAATGGATTCACTGACATGTTTTTGACTAATAACTTGACAAGCTTAACTTGTGATGGCGCTGCTACTGTAATTGGTAAAAACAAAGGTGTTGGAACATTATTATGTCAAAAATTCGCTTCTGTTATTGTGTGACACTGTGCAAACCACAGACTTGAGATGTCAGTGTCAGATGTAATCAAATTTCAGCGCTAGCTGTGAAAAGTAAAGAGAGATCAAGAGAAAAGAAGTATGATAACAATGTGTCAAAGTTTTGGTAGATCTTTTAAGAACAATTTCTCAGATAAATAATGATGCTGTACTGTTTTGTCTGTTTTTCTTAATGCTAATTAAAACTTGTAGTTCAATAAACCATGTTAATCAATTTGTTAAAACCTAATACTTACAATGCCAAAAGTGTTATGGAATTGTAGGGGATGAGAGAGGGGATGGGTGCGAGGGGGATAATGAGGGGGTGCAAATGATGTAGGGGGGGCGTTATTAGGTCCCGGTATGTTACAGTTCCACCTCAATTTCTAGAAATCGAGCACTGCATAAATACATACATACATACATACATATCGTGAGGTTACGTTTCTTTGACCGGGTATGTAACATTGATCGAAAACTCATAAAAAGTTACATATAGTATCTGTGTAATAAGAGCCAATGCTACCGAGATTTTTTCATCAACCTGATAAGTCGACTAATTTTTCATAGGAGATGGCATTCAAAGGAGATTTCGTAATATCACTACTTAAAATCCAACGAAGTGTTTTTATTCACATTGTACAGGTAAGTGCCCTATAGTCTTGTGAAATGATTGACATCGCGGAAAGTTGTTGTCTTCCAGTATTTTAGACTTTTTTTAACATGTTGTTATAACCTTAAATTTTTAACCGGTGGTAGCGGTCAAAGTTAGTTTTTTTTAAAGAGTTAAATCCTTAATTTGTTTCAGAATGCCAAGCAGAAAGTATAGTTGCTATGAAAAATGCGAAAACAAAGCTAAACTGGAACAAGCATTAGATTTGATAAGGTCAGGGCAGCTCTCAAAGAATCAAGCCGCTAGAACTTTTAGAACACTCAAAGGTACCACAATAAATAAGTCCAATCTGCTACATACTGGTAAAACTGGTTGCCCGTTTGCGTTGATGTCTGCTAATGAAGAAGTTGTAGTAGTTCACGCTTTAAAAGTCAGCGAATGGGGATTCCCTTTTAGCTGTATAGGTTTACAACATTTGGTCAGTGATTCATTAAATAAAAAGTGAGTGACGCGCCCTCAATTTAATAAAGGGAACTCTTATGTGAGTGACTAAGTTTATAAAGCGACATGGAGTACTGAGCCATATAATAACTCAAAACCTAAAAGTATCAAAGGCAGAGAGAACGCCAGATGAATTCAATAGGTATTTCAGGGCATTGAAAGAGACTGCTCGTAAATGAAGAAGATTTTATTGATTCCAGTAGAATTTATAACTACGATCAAACCAATCTGGTTGACGATCCAGGGAGAAAAAAGTTTATTTTTAAAAGAGTTAGGAAATATCCTGACCGAATTCGTTACTCTACAAAAGTCAGTGTGTCTGAAATGTTCTGAAGATCAGCTAGTGGGATGATGTTGCCTCCATACATTGTGTATAAATCTGAAAATATTAGGTCAACATGCACAGAAGGGGGGCACCAGATACACGCTACAACAGAAGCAAAAATTGGATAGTTTAATTCTGTTAAATTTACTGATTGGTTTGCTACTTATTTGTCCCAAATACTAGAAAACAGCACAAGGACGGAAAAATTGTCGTTCTGAGTGACAACCGTGCCAGCCACTTTTCCCCAGGGGTGTTGAAATGTGCTCAAGAAAATAATATTATTTTTGAAAATGGTTAATAAGTACAGAAATAAAAAGTTTACCTCGAGTAGGATTTGAACCTACGACATGTACTTTGCTAGAGTACCGCACTAACAACTGTGCTATCTAGATACAAGCCCCAATCGATATAAATTTTGTCTTTATGTATGTAGCCCCAATCGATGTAAATTTTGTCTTTGTGTATGTAGAACATAAAGACAAAATTTACATCGATTGGGTATCTCGATAGCACAGTTGGTTAGTGCGGTACTCTAGCAAAGTACATGTTGTACGTTCAAATCCTACTCGAGGTAAACTTTTTATTTATGTATTTAATAAAATTAATAATAATTTTTAATTACATATTTACTTTTTTTTGAACTTATTCGTTCATAACAAAACTTATAATAATTTAATATTAGTCAAGTTGCTTTGGTATGTGTGAATCCCTGCGATATTGCAGGCTCATATTCCATTAATATAAGTAATTAGATTATCTTTTTATATTTAGAATTTACATCAGTTCTACATACATAAAGAGAAAATTTACATCGATTGGGGCTTGTATCTCGGTTTATCTCTTTGAAGCTACATGTCGTAGGTTCAAATCCTACTCGAGGTGAACTTTTTATACATGTACATATTTAATAAAATTAATAATAATTTGTAATTACATATTTACTTATTCGTTCATAACAAAACTTATAATAATTTAATATTATTTTTGCGTACTTTCCCAAAAATTCAACCACATTGCGTTTTACGCTCCGCTAAAAAGAAAGTGGCGTGATAAACTTGATATATGGAAAACCAATCAAAAAAAGAAACCTCAGCTAATTGAAAAAGACAATTTCCCTCGACTACTAAACAATCTTTACGTCGATCAAATTATCGATGAGGATTCAACAGATGAAAATATTAATTTGTCAGAGGTTCGTGCAAATTTAATAAAAGAAAAAAACTGCTTTAGTTGACCCAGAACTAGCCGAAGAGTTTGCCGTAACAAACAGAAATACTATGTTGGTCAAATAACTTTCGTGGGCCAATAATGAGATAAAATTTGAGAAAAAATTTTAACAATCTAACGTTAAAGAAACCGCTGCAAATTGTATCAATACTTCCACATCAAAAAATCGGTGTTTTGTAAATAACTCGAATACGATTAACTTTACAAAAAAAAATTACAAGAAGGCTTTTGCATCAGAAATTTGATTTTTATCTAATACCAAAATTTCAAAAAAATCGTGTGGACGGGTTCCAAACTCGAGTTTTTTGGAAATATTTCGAAAATGACAAAATTTTCGAAAAAATTGCAAAGAACACTTTTTCTGAGAAATTTTATTTCCTATCTAATGGTATTTTCACTTTCTGAATATGTTAAGTAGATCCGGAGATTTAGGGAAAACCGTTTTTTTAAAGTGACGATTTCTTACTAATATCTTGTAAACCGTTTGTTGTACAGAAAAATTATAGCGACAAAAAATACGCATAATTATATTACTAATCACATATTAAAAGGAAAAAATCTAAAAAAAAATCCCCCCCCCAATGTTACCCCATACCCCACTGACTCCAAAAACAATTAGTGGCTTTGGGTAGTTGACATCTATTATGTGTGCCAAATTTCAAGTTGATATGTTGTCCTTCGAAAGTTATGGAGTACACTCACACAGACAGACACACAGACAGATACACAGATAAGATCTTTTTGCTCAAATTTTGTTTTTGGACGTTTTCGAACATTTTAAAGCAATTGAGCAAATAAATTTTTGAAAATTTTTTTAGCGATACAGTACTTCCCATCCGTTTGATGAGGAAGTAATCTATTAATCTCATTATATTTTATTGCAACTAAGCAAATATAATATTTTGGCACGAGACAAGTTTTTTCTTTGACATTCAATTAAATATAATATATTTCCAGAGAGTTTTCACATTTTTCCAACATCCGACTCGGAACCGTTGTTAAGGATTCATTTTTGCACGTGAGTAACGAATGTGAAAGAATACATTTTTAGAATAAGTACGTTTTTAATGGAATAGTGAAGGTTGCTATATAAAAAAAATAAATAAATAACAATAAAACTAAACATCTTCAAAGGGGAACAAGAAAAACGGCGGTTCAGTAACCGTTTAATCAAGGTTACAGAATGCTTTGATTATGAATATATTTTAAATTGCAAATTACGCATTAAAAACCTTTAAAAATCATAAATAAATCTTAACAGCCTAAGATAATCTATCGTATTACTTTTTTCACAGTTGAATTATTCACAGACACGTGAATGTCATGAGATCAGAAACGTAGATATTTTCTTTCATGATTTATGTAAACGTATAATAAACTTTTGTAATTTTTTGGATAATTCCTAGTAGTATTTAAATGAACTATTAAACATTTTTGAACTAAATGTAATATAAAAATGTAAAGAATATATTTTTTGCATACTTAAAACCACTGAATTCAATACTTAAAACATGTGAATCATCAGGATGCTCGTGTGAGCAAACCATGTGACTATTTAATAATCTTACGGTAGATGGCAGCGTTAACTAAAATTCGAAGCTTCATTCCTCTTCGTTTAGTTTGCGATTCGATTACAGCATTGAATGACTGCTTACTATTTTACCCTTGTATTGTGCGTTCACTAATTTTTATTTAAGGTTACTTTTTAATTAAAATTATTGTATATAATGGCTCTGTTTCGTGTAACTACAAGCCGAATTCACGAAACCTCGGTAAGTACTTTTTCAATTTTTATAACTTATTTATTATAACTGAAAAATAGTGATATAACATTTTCTTACACTATAAAATAATGTATTGAAATAAGATAAACATATAGAATCCGTACCTCTTAAAAAGATGGTTCACTTATACACCAGGGTGCTACCAACTGACGAATGACATAACGTCAAAATAGAGTAATTTAAATTAATATGTTTAGACTGGATAATCAATGAAGATAGTAACGTCACTAGGATACATTAAATTTGTACTTTTGAGGTTATTGTGTAAGTCACGTTTTAAATATTTGACGAACTTCCAAAGAGTTACGTAAACGTAATTCCAATAATCTGACCTTGTCCCCAAAGGTAGATAAGTAGGTATTTACTAATATACTCATTTGTATTTTCGCTAATTATTTATAACGGAAAATTGCAATTACAGAAAATGTTAATTAAAGTATTTATTTTCTCATACCAATTATGGTTTTCCCAATTATGATACTAATCACTAAAAATTTATTGTGATTTTACACACTTTTGTACACGTAACATACATTTTTTATCAGTCTTTAAGGTATAATCCTTTTATCAGATTGTATGTGTACAAGATGTAAAACAATAAAAATTATTAGATTAAGATATAGATACTCATCTGATAAATGTATTAATATTTTAATTTTGTTACCTAATTGCCTAGTTATCACTGGACATTATGAAGAGTATTATTAAGATAAAGTCGAAAGTTACAAAGTCTACAGAGTAATCAGCGTAAATAGTACCTCTTTTTAATTTGTATCAAGATAGATTAATGAACTTTAATACTCTGAATATGCTATCAACAATTAATACCTTGCTTTATTAGGTTTAAACTCATTTAAGTTTTACTATCGACACCTCTAATTTTTTTTTAATCTTGTTTAATTTACATTGAAAGATTTTTTATCATTCTTTTATATGATTGATTTTCAATGTGTTTTCTGAAAATTTAGTAGAAAATATTCATGTCTGGTACAAGTAGATTTAAAGGTCAATTATATAATTATTATGCATTGTAATTTGTAGTAGTGAAGGTACATTATTGATAAACATTTAAGCAAGATAAGAGTTCTTTACGACTAATTGGCGTTTAATACTACAGTGGTTTTATTCCCATATAAAATAATTTTATTAGGTAATTAACTGTGTATGAATAGCTTGGCATAATGTACAGGGTGGTTCATTTTCGATGTTTTCTTATGGGAATTACCCTTTCTATTACAGATAGACAAAAAGTAATATGGGGTCCTTGTGCTCGATTTTGGGTTTAATTAAGAGCCAATAGTCATAATCAAGATATTTCTGACCGTTATTGCGCAATTAGCCAAAATTGAAAAATGGCAATTTGGAAAACTTGAATAACTTTTTTATTTCTAAATGTATCGAAAAACTGTAAAAGCATTCTTAAGCCACTTTTTTAAGTAAAATTCGTTAGTGCATTCATATTTTTAATACCTCTTTAATTTAAAAAGATATGACATAAAAGTTGTATTTTTTTATATGGAAGCCATAGTTGATTGACTATGACATTTTTTTGTGCGTTTTTAAAAAATATATAACACCTCTATGCTATTTTAATAATTAATTGATTTTTTTAAGTTTTTCTTAATTAGTATATTTGTTAAGGATAACAGTTTGCTTAGAAAACCAGATATGAAATTGAATGAAGACATTCTACTCAAATAAGCAATTTCACTTCCAGTAAAATATTTTAGAGACATTTTGTAATTCAAATAAGTTTAATTGTAATGTTGTTCTTGTGAAATGGTAACAAATTATAAAATCTAAAGATTGAATATAAAATTATCAAGAAACCTCAAATGCAAATTAAAATGAAATGAAAATAAACAATATAACATCATCAGAAATTATGAAAAGCTAACAGCAAATCAATTTTTATACGTGTGTAAACATCTAATTCTATAAACGAACAAAAATATGAACACAAAATATCAATATAAAAAGCACACTAAACTACAAATATTTTTCAAACTGTGCGCGCTCTTTTTGGATTCAGACTTTGCATCGTCTTCTAATTGAATGTATGGAGTTGTACAGGGTGTTCCAGTTTTTTTTTAGCAGGACTTTAATAAATCGATAGAGCTTTCAAAATGAAGATAAAAAGTTCATATAAACATAGGTTACCAAACGCTTAGTTTTGGAGATACAGGGTTTCAAAGTTTTAATATTTTTTCAGTTCTTTTAATTTATCTTCAAAACTATTTAAAATAATAAATCCAAATTTAGTACATATTACACTTCTTAAACTCAATATTAAGAGTAGTTTAACGTTTATCAATATCTACAAGGTAGTACATTTTCTGGGGTGGTACACCCTTTATCCCCCCCGAACTTTTTAATGCGACGCCTCTAACTCTTAAAAACCAAAAATTTAGATTGCCCATTTGATTTAGGAACTTTTTTGCCTTCTGCTTTTTTTTTCGAAAAATGGATAGTTTTTGAGATAAATTAGCTGTAATCCATGAACAGCTTCCAAATGATAAGTAGAACGTCTAATGATCCCGCAAAAAACAGTGTGCCATGAAAACAACAATAAAAAAAAGAATCAAATTATGTCAATTCTCGTTGAATTGAATAAAGGAAAATAAAAGTATAATAACAAAATAAATATTAAAAAAATACGTATTTATTGGAAAAAATTGGAAAGAATTTCTATTTAAGATTTTAACAAGAACGAAACGAACGAAATAAATAAATTAAACAAATAAACTTAACCTATAACAACAAAACAAAAATGCTATCGTAATAATAAATAAATTTAAAGAAACTGTTCAAAATGTGAACCATTTTGTTGAATACATAATTCACGTGGAATATTACTTAACTAAAGATTGTCTTATTTCATTACACGCATCCCTAATCCTATTAATGAGTTCATCTCTTGTTGTCGCAGGAGTTGCATACACCCTTTCTTTTACATACCCCCACACAAAAAAATCTAAGGGATTTAGGTCTGGAGACCTTGGCGGCCAGGGAACTGGGCCTGCACGACTGATCCATCTTCCTGGATAATGGTTATCTAGACAGTTTCTAACGATTCTGCTATAATGAGCTGGACAACCATCAAGCTAGAACCAAGCCGTTCTTCGTAAATTTAAGGGAATATGTTTCCACATATTCCCATGTTCATTCTCTAAGAATTCCAAGAAAGCCGCAGCATTCATCCGAGGTGGTAAAAAGTAGGGCCCAAAAAGGTGATTATTGTAAATACCTATCCAGATGTTCACACTAAATTCTTGTTGGAAATGTCTTGGGCGAACTACATGTGGATTTTCATGTGCCCAAACGTGCTGGTTGTGAAAATTTACCACACCGCGGCGAGTGAAGCAGGATTCATTGGGCCATAAAACATTATTTAAAAAACCTGGATTGTTATTATTTTCAGCAAGAATCCATCGAAAATACGCAACTCTACGTTCTGCATCCCCTGGTTGTAGTCCTTGAACAGGTTGTAGATGGTAAGGATATTGGTGATCCCGTCTTGATGTTTATTGAATAGTAGTATTTGAGACTCCACCTAAAGCTACGGATACTCTTCTAACGCTAGTTGTGGGATCTCTGTCGATTTCACGCAAAATTTATTGATTAGAAAACAAAAATGGCATTTTAAAAGATCACTTTTGCAATAAAAATTAACACAATAAAATATGTAAATAAATTACATTCCTTCTTATGCACAAGTCGTATTTTATTATTGTTCTTTTAATGGCACACTATTTTTTTGCGGGAGTATCAGACGTTCTTTACTTACCATTTGGAAGCTGTTCATGGATTACAGCTAAAAAAAGTTCGCGGGGGATAAAGGGTGTACCACCCCAGAAAATGTACTACCCTGTAGATATTGATAAACGTTAAACTACTCTTAATATTGAGTTTAAGGAGTGTAATATGTGTACTAAATTTGGATTTATTATTTTAAATAGTTTTGAAGATAAATTAAAAGAACTGAAAAAAAAATTAAAACTTTGAAACCCTGTATCTCCAAAACTAAGCGTTTGGCAACGTATGCTTCTATGAACTTTTTGTCTTAATTTTGAAAGCTCTATCGACGATTAAAGTCCTGCTACAAAAAACTGGAACACCCTGTATATAGATAATGGTGTTAATTGTGTAAAAGCCACAAGAACACTTTCTTTTAACTCATTCACAGTATTATTAGTTCTTTTGTATATAATGTTTTGCAAAAAACTTCATAAAAAGAAATCTAGAGGCGAAGATCGGGTGAACGAGCAGGTCACAAAATTGGTACCGTCGTTCCAATCCAGCTATTAGGAAAACTTAAATTTAAGTAGTCACTAATTACACGGGAACTGTGTGCGGGAGCTCCTTCATGCTAAAATATGACATTGCAATATTGTGCTAAAGGAAGACTCTAGAAATCCCTCCAAATGAATTCGTAGAATACCGAGATATTTCATTGAGTTTAATGTTTTTCATACATGTGATAATAAAAACATCGATTTTGAATGCAGCACCACACATTTATTCAAAATTTCCCTTTGCATCCTGGGGACAACACTGAGCGTTAGTATCTGCCCAGTAAGGTAAATTGTGATTATTAAAAATACCATCACTACTGATATGCGCCTCGTCTGACCATGCAATAGAATTTGAAAAATTAGGTATAATTTGGCACTGACTTATATACCAGTTACAAAACTCAATACGCCGCCTTCTGTCGTCTATAGTCAAAAAATGTTCTTTCCGAAATCTATAGCAATGGTATTTGTGTTTCTTTAAAATTCGAAGGGCTTTGCTTCCAGACACACCTACATTAACCACTTGTCTAGATGAAGTTGGTGGCTCTGCTTCGACTTGTCCTAAGACAACCATTTAGTTTTCTTCAGAATTTCGTTTAAAGTAAGTTTTTGGTCCGGAATTTTTAAAAGAACCGAATTCAATTAAATTTTTCTGTAACCTTCGGATAATATAAAACACTTTAACATGCAAATTTTTTCTGAATTTGTATAATTAGGCATGTTAATAACTAAATTCCAAGATCACTTTGTTGCACATTTCTATCATCATTTGTTTTTACTTAAATAAATCTCAGCCTCCTATGCCTACAGTGTATTCTTAATATAAAACGTAAATAAGAAAAACTTAGCCAACTATGGTTTCCATATAAAAAAATACAACTTTATGTTATTTCTTTTTAAATTAAGGAGGTATTAAAAATGTGAATGCACTTACGGATTCTAATTAAAAAAGTGCCTTAAGAATGTTTTTACAGTTTGTCGATACATTTAGAAATAAAAAAGTTATTCAAGTTTTTCAAAATCGCCATTTTTTCAATTTTGGCTAATTCCGCAATAACGGTCAGAGATATCTTGATTATGACTATTGGATCTTAATTAACACCAAAAATGGAGCACAAGGACCCCATATTACTTTTTGTCTATCTGTAATAGAAAGGGTACTTCCCATAAGAAAACATCGAAAATGAACCACCCTGTACTTGTAACGTTTAAATCATTCTGTAAATTTATTAACCAGTATCCATCTAGGAACAAAGATCACTGTTTTTGAGCATATATGACCCGCACTTGATCTAAAATTTATTTCTTTAGGATTTTCTTCCTTAATTTTCAACTTTTAGGGGCTGGTAGAAACCAGATCGGAGTGTAGATCAACAACAGTAGTTTTAACGAATTTAAGAAATTCACAATATAGATTTGTTTTAATATGAAAGTGTAACGTTTCACCATTATTATACATAATTAAAATTCTTTCTCTTTTGGGCTCTTTCATGGTGTATTTTTGTAAGGTACAGTTGGTAAATATGGCCCAGCTAGAAATAGGCCCATTTCTGTTAAAAATGTAAATAAGTGCCCTCTATCCACGATGGACATTAATATTGTATAAAATACAGTAGCCTCTCATATAGTATAAGATATCAACCGTATTTTGTAAACAGTGTCCCGATAGAAGCATCATTTGTGTTTACCTGCTAAGACATTATTATATTTATTCACAGTGAACAGTAAATATTACAGTTAATAAGTGTTGCACTGGTAAGTTGAATTTTTTGGCGAAAGTACTGTTCATTGAACTAATTGTAGCATATTCGTTCTCGTGTCTTCTTTCGTGTGTACCAAAATCTAAACTTAAAACTTAAAAACACGGGACGGCAGAAATATGGCCCAACACAATTCAGTGAATGGACCATATTTCCGACTTTGATGCATATGCAATTATATTATTTTGAATTTTTGATTATTTATATGCAGAAAATGGGAAAGCCTTGTAGGGGTATTCGGGAAAACTGGACAGAAGGTATGATGTCCGAAGCACTGACTCTTTTGAGGAGTCAACGATACGTTGAACAGAAATGCGGAACTTTTAGGACAACCCTAAGGTATCATTTAAGAAGTAGCCGACATGAAAGAAAATTGGGAAGAAACCGTGTTCTTTCCACAGAACAGGAAAGAAGAGTGTATACCAGTATTGTGTTGATAACATCATTCTACATAAGTTTAATAATTCAAAAGAAATGGCTGGATTTACTTGGTATAAGGGCTTTTTAAGATGTCATCCAAAAATAACTACGAGGAAAGCACAATTTCTGAACTCAGCCCGCGCACAAAAACTGAATCCCGTTACTGTTCAGGATCATTTTGAAGAATTGAGAAATGTTCATAGTGAACTTAACATTCATAATTCGGCCCAATATATCTACAGGGTGGTCCAGTTTTTAACGGCAGGACAAACGATAGTTAACGTAAAAATAATGTCAGTTTTTCGTATAAATATATATATATATATATATATATATATATATATATATATATATATATATATATATATATATATATATATATGCTCGAGATACAGAGTGTTGAAATTTTGTAAAGTAAATAGAATATTTCTAAAACGGCAGATTTGAATAATTTTAAATTTGGCACACAGTGTGAACTAATTGTCCCTCATTATTTAGGGCTTATGATGATAAAATACGAAAATCAGTGGCGGAGATATGAGTGTACCAACGCCCCTCTTTAAAAAAATATCCGGCGCCACTGACTTTATTGCAAATCCAATAACGTCTTCCGATTGATTATGCTTTTTGGAACAAAAAAGTATGGTTCCATAGTACACGTACGGCTCATCGTTTTCGAGATATTTCAGATTTTATCAGATAATGCCAGGCCAGTGATGCAACTTTTAATTTCGAATTTAAATTTCACGAAGTAAACCATGACTAAGTTTTGACATTTATACGAACAATATTTTAATTCATAAGTAATTTCATAAATTATTGCTAGTTCCAAACGTTAAATATAATGCCTTTTAAAATTTCTAATCAAGAATATTCTGACATGCATTTCGTTTATGGTTTTTGTGATGGCAGAAGCAGCTCGAGAATACCGTAGACCATTTCCCAACAGATTACAGCCACATCAGATTGTTTTTTCAAACGTGCATCTTCAATTCGTCAATCAAGGGTTAAAGGCTATACCTAGGAATCCTAATCGTCTGAATTTTAATACGTTAAGGAGAAACAGTAACATACTTCATTCATTTAATAGAGATTAGAGGACTAGTATAAAGAAGAGTCAGTCGAACCGCTGTAACTTCTAAAAGCACTTTTGTAAGATTATTAAAACAGGACCACAGACGTCCTTTTCATCTGCAACCTGTCCATGGTTTACACCCAGGAGACGAAGAACGCAGGGTTGCATTTTGTAGGTGGCTTCTGAACTCCGTTCAAAACAATGGGGCTTTTTTAAGCAATATTCTATGGATCGATGAGTCATGTTTTACCCGACGAGGTATCGTGAATTTTCATAATCAAGATGTATGGACGCATGAAAATCCTCATGAAATCAGGCCGCGAAATTTTCTTTGTGAATTTAGTGTGAATATTTGGATATGGATTTACAATGGAAATCTGTTTGTCCCTCATATACTTCCACAGCGTGTGAATTCTGAAAACTTTCTGCAATTTCTGGAGACGGAGAATCACAATATGTGGGACGACGTTCCACTTAATATATGCGAAGACAAGCCTGGTCGCAACTCGATGGGTGTCCCGCGCATTATGGCATAAACGTTCGTAATTGGCTGAATACAAATTTCGAAGGTCGGTGGATTGGTCGTGGTGGTCTGGTTGCATGGCCTCCCCGATCTCCAGACCTAACCCCCATGGATTTCTACCTATGAGGTTATCTGAAAGAAATTGTTTATTCAACGCCAGTGCCAACTAGAGAAGAACTTTTGCACAGAATTTAAAATGCGTGTGCAGAAATTAATCATGATGTCCTAGTTAGCCTAAACCATTCCATTAGAAAACGCTGCCAGTTGTGCATTCAACAAAATGGTTTTTATTTCGAACAATTATTACATTAGTCATTAATTTTTTATTTTGTCATTGAAACGTTTTGTTTAATATTTATTTGTATCGATTTTCGGTTCGTAAACATGAATTAAAAAATCATTTTTTCTAGTGCCTAATTTGAAGCAAAGTGGTATTTCATTAATTTTTACGAATCGATAATCCTCCCTGTAGACTCACATTCCATTAATATAAGTAATTTGATAGTAATCTCATTATATTTAGAATTAACATCAGTTCTACATACATAAAGACAAAATTTACATCGATTGGGGTTTGAACCTTGATGGCGCAGTTGGTTAGCGCGGTACTCTAGCAAAGTACAGGTCGTAGGTTCAAATCCTACTCGAGGTAAACTTTTTATTTATGTATTTAATAAAATTAATAATAATTTTTAATTACATATTTACCTTTGAACTTATTCGTTCATAACAAAAACTTATAATAATAATAAATAAATGGTTAGATTAGTTATGAGTTGTATTTACTGGTTTTATTAAAAGTTATTTAGTTAGAATTTTTATGCACTCCTAAATGTTATTCATACTAGTTAATAGCATTACCTGACAAAACCTAAAATATCTCGAAAACGGTGCGCCGTACGTGTACTATGGAACCACACTTTTCTTGTTCCAAAAAGCGTAAGCAATCGGGAGACGTTGTTGGATTTGCAATAAAATCGGTGGCGTAGGAGATTTTTTGAAAAGGGACGATGCTACACCTTTATCTCCGCATATAATTTTGGTATTTTATGATCATAAGCCCTAAACAATGAGGGACAATTAGTTCACACTGTACCAAATTTAAAATTATTCAAATCTGCTGTTTTAGAAATATTCAAAATATTCTATTTATTTAAAAAAAAATTCAACACTGTATCTCGAAAACGAAGCTCTCCAGCATATATGTTTATATGCTTTTTTTTTACGGTAACTATCCTTTGGTAAAGTCCTGCCGTTATAAACTGGACCACCCTGTATAACCTCGATGAAAAGGGTTGTAGGTTAACGCTGCATCATACCCAATCAGTGCTAACTCCCAAAGGTGAACGTCGTATTCATGAGCATGCTGAAAATGTATCTAGCGTTGCTTGTCTTAATGCACTTGGACAAGCAGTGCCGCCTATGATCATTTATAAAGGTGCATGAAAAAAAGTAAGGCCTACACTAATAATCTGCCTCGTGGGGCTGTAGTTGAGATGTCTCCTAAAGGCAGTATGACTAGAGAGTTGTTCATCAAATGGCTCAAACATTTTGCCAGATTTAAGCCTCATGGAAGGATACTTCTTATTAGTGATGGTGCTACCTGCCATCTTGATATTTGTATTGTTACGGTAGCAGACCAATATGATATCTCAGAGTATTTCTTACCATCAAACACCATACACGAGCTACATCCCCTTAATAACGAGGTTTTCAGGTCATTTGAGCATTACTGGGATATTGAATTAATGAGATACTGGGAAGAAAATCCAAGTGTTTCCAGATGCCTTAAGGAGCGCTTTGGAATTATTTTTAGCAAAGTATGGCAAAACTGTATGGTTTTAGATCCACAGGGATATATCCCTTTGATTCTAGCGTTATTCCAGAAACAGCATTTGCACCATCTATTCTAACTTATAAAGAGCACCAAACAAAAAACTTAGAACACTATGAATCAGATGACGATATTCCCTTGATTAAATTTATAAAAATAGATCAACCCCAGCCTAACGTTCAAAACGATGAAGAACCTGGTTGCTCAACATGGGTTGATAAAGTCAGGCTGCATAATAAGATAAGATGTACAGAAGTGAATCAAGAAAGAAACAAAAATTAACATACTAATCATAACTATTGTAAAACCGGCTAACTCAGAAAAATCTACTGAGTTAAATTTAGGCATTACCGAACAGGACAAGAAAGGTATAACCTGCATTTTGACTGCAAAGAAAACTGGGCCATCTTTAAAAACTCCTTTTTCGTCTCTTCTGAAGATTCCAGACCTCTCAGTAACAAAGCCAAGAGCTAGAAGAAAGGCGATTAATTATGAAGCTCAACTGTTGAAGAATGATATATTCTCACCCATATCATCTTCACAAAATGTGTCATCAGAGTTATTAGAAAAGGCTGGTAAGAAATCTAATGAAAACTGGTTGTGTTCGGTGTGTAATGAAGACACAGAAACTGATATGCGACGTTGTTCAGCTAGTGATACTTGGGTTCACGAAATATGTGTTGAGTTGACAGTTGAAGATACCGAAGAGTTCGAGTGTCCTGATTGTATGACATAAAACTAAAACTATTCTATAGGCCATATTTCTCTTCATCATATAAAGTGTGGGCCATACTTCAGTAATTGGCGGAAGTATGTCCCAGTTTTCGTGTTTTCATAAAACGCAATTAATATCACAGTTTGATGAACGTGTAAATACAACCATGGAATCTAATTTTAGTAAAGAATACCTAGATCCTTAATAAATTAAATATTATACAGCCTTAAAGATGCAAAATGAGAACACCATCTAACGGACGAAGGCTAACAGTGAAAAATGTCACAATCAAAGAGCAAAAGTTATTTAAATTATGATGTAAGTGTAAAGTTATGAAAAACTAATTTCAAATTGATGAAAGCATTCACAAATAGAAACTTGACAATTAAAGATCTAGTCAAATCTAACAAAGAAATCGTTTTTTGTTAATAAGCATAATTGTCATTTTACAGTGAAAACACAATGTAGTACGTTAATATGATTTTTAATTTTAATTTAAACTGTATATGTTAAATTATAGTGCTTTGGTAACTTAGCATTTACTTCAGGGTCGAGGAAAAAGTACAGCAAGATGACCTAGACATACCTAAAGCTACAATTAAAATTAATTATAAGATGCCATTAACCGATTTAAACGGAGACCTTCTTGCCTATTGAAGATATTAGGATGTTTATATATCTTAATAGCTTCATGTTGTAAACCAACATAATAAATTGTCTTGACAATATTTCCATATTATGAAATTGAATGTCACGATTTAAATTATTTAAGGCATGCTCAGCTACCGCAGATTTCTGTAATTCACGTAATCTACACAATGTCATATGTTCTTTACGTCATTCATCAAAACTACGTTTTGTGATTTCAATGCATACTTTTCCATAAGAACAAAATAACGTATACACTCTAGAAGATGATAATGAGTTTGAAACATCTTTAGGTGACTTTAAATTTTTCTTGCAGCCAGTCCTAATGCGGTGATTAATTAGGATTTTTTCAATTCTATGTCCAACATTAGTTATAAAACGAAGAAGAGCAGTGCCAACATTAAGCATTCGTTTTTCTTTGTGGTTATGCCTAGAAGGTCTTAACATTATTAATATCCATAAGCTTATTGTGGTCTTGTTTAATATTTATATTCATCTTTCAAAAGTAATTTGTGATTCTGAATTTTTGAAAGATGAATATAAATATTTAACAAGATCCCTTCAAGCGAATGAATATTCACTTAAAGATATTAATAATGTTATTACACCCGCTAGACGTAACCATGAACTAGGGCTTAATATTGCTACGGTTTTTCTTCTTTTTATAACTAATGTTGCAGGTGGGATTGAAAAAATCCTAATTAATCTGTCAAGAGCAATTAAACAACATTTAAGGTCACCTAAACCACAAAACCACAAAACCACAAAACGTAGCTTTGATACTAGAGGAAAGAACATATGAGATTTTGTAATTAGGTTGTAATGATTCTGGGAATCCTTTACATAAAATTTCTATCCTAGAAAATAATCAAATTTTATTTCCTAGTTATTTCAACAACTGTATTATCATTATTCATAAACGTTATCAGTTGTCCATTCTCTAGAATTTTGCTATAAATACCCGCCACCTCGCATATAACATTATTATTACATTATTACTTCTATTCCTTTGTACCTTTTAACATTTAACTTTGCATTCATACCAGACCTACACCCGTAATTATACACATCTTTGATTTACCTGTGCTGTCAGAATACACCAATATACCTACCACTTACGTTCATTAATCCGGTATTATTACAAACACCCTATTTTGGAGTCACGTTTGTGTAAAAAGCTCTTGGCTGCTATTAGCACAGCGTTCGGTACATAAACGTATTTAGGGTACACCCCGTACTTCTAAATATGCGGCACCCCAGAATTTCCCTATACGTTGATACAATCACCTACAACAAGAGGGAAAAGTATTATAATTCAAACCAACATCTTGGTTGTAATTTGCACCGAGACGGGCTTTTGAATTATTCCCAAGCAACGTAGTTACTTGGACAGAGGTCCGGCCCCGAACATCTAACTATTTCTACTTAATCCAACCCCCTTGAAACCGTACTACCCCTTTTAACGTTGCCGGTGGTTAGGCCCCGAATACGGGTATCTATGTTTTTAATTACACTACAGAAACGTCTGTCAATCCCCTAATAATCATTTGAACCTTCTCGTATACTCTAATTCCTTAATTACACCCTCTCAATCCAACATTACTTGACTACATTTATAATTAAAGCCGATAATCCCTTCATCCTGCATTAATTAATTTACAGTTTCACTCATAGAGGGTGACACAAGCACGGGGAAATGAACCGTCAGCGTCGCCCCGAGCAGCTGTGGAAACAGGGCCGCACAGGATTATTGTATTTTGCTTTATCCTTTATTATATTATGATTTATCCAGAATATTTTAAGTTTATTTAGTTTGTTATATAGTTTCATTTATTTTATAACCTTTTGTGTAATAAAAGTATCTATAAGCGTGCTGTTTAATATTAGTTAATTATTCACAAAATAGTGACGTCGTTTAACCCCGATTCTGAGGGGCACGAAGACAAGGGTTACCAGAAATTTGATCTGTAGACCAGGTAATACATACTACAAGGTCAACCTGCGAAATCTGCGGTAACTGAGCATGCTTCAAATAATTTAAATCATAACATTCAATTTGATAATATGGAAATATTGTCAAGACAAACTTATTATGTTCGTTTACAACGTCAAGCTATTGAGATATATAATTATCCTAATAACTTGAATAGGCAAGAAGAAGGTGTCCGTTTAAATAGGTTTGGGCATCTAATAATTTAAAAACGGCACAATGATACGTGTTCATTTTAATTTTAGCTTTTAGTATGTCTAGGTTTTTTTGCTGTATGTTTTCCTAAGCCTTGAAATAAATGCTTTACCAATCATATTTTAAGTTACCACAGCACTACCAAAATGTAATGTATATAGTTGAAATTAAAATTAAAAATCATATTAACGTACTACTTTGTGTTTTCACAATGACAAGTACAATCATTAACAAAAAACTATTTCTTTGTTAGAATTGAATAGGTCTTCAATTGGTATGTCAAGTTTATATTTGTGAATGCGTTTATCCATTTGAAAATAAAGTTTTTTACAACTTTATACTTACATCATAATTTGAATAAATTTTGTTAAATTTGCTCATTGATTATGACATTTTTCACTGTTCGCCTTCGTTCGTTAAGGGTGTTCTGATTTGTCATCTTCACGGCGGTTTAATAATATTTCATTTATTAAGAATCTAGTTATTCTTTACTAAAATTAGATTCCATAGTTAACTTTATACATTTATCAAACTGTTATATCAGCATATATTTCATAAATTTATTCTAACATCTTAAACAATTAAAGAATTACCACTAGTAAGGGCGATAACTGTAATTGTTATCGAAACGTATAGATTTATGTTAATTATAAATATAAAAATACATAATTAAACAACCCCAAAAAGCTAAGTATTAGAATTATTTTAAGTTATCTATAATCGACTGTACAAACTAAATGATCTATCGGCAGTAAAAAGTGTCCTAATCTACACAATTTAAATTCTGTACAAGAGGTATCTCACTAACGAAAGTTTATGGTCATTTTGAGGCGTTCATAAGCACTTGGTAAATTATTGGAAATCGATGGAAGTATTTGACAGTTGGTAGTAAGCATGGAATGAAGGGGGAAATTATGGAATTCAAACGGAAATCAGTATCCAATTAATGGTATTATCGTAGCCAGGAAGTTGTGTATTTCTATTGTTTTGTAATCAATATTTCAAAATCCGTACGTATTTTAATCATTGGTACAGTACACGTTATAATTATAATAGATGATTATTGGCATAACAGAATTCACATATTGGTAGATAGTATTAATTCGAAGGGGTGTCCACTAATTAAAAAAAAATCCTATGATTTCGTTATGAAAACTGCGACTTTCATGGATTGCCATGGAAATTACAGGGATTTCAGAAGATTGCCATAGATTTTGTATGATGGTGTTGTCATTCACAGACATTTTCAGTGATACTGTCCTAGTAGTTAAGCTTAGTTAATAATTTATTTAATAATTATGAATCAGCTTTCTTTTAGAAGTTTATTATTTCTATAAGACTCTCAACCCTACAATTTTCTCACGATTTTTGCGATTTTGTTTTACACATAAAGTGAATTTTGGTCGTAGTTGCGTATTGAACCTTAGTCTGTAAAATTAATTTTTTAAAAATAATATTCAATAATTGATTAATTCATTGACAGGAAACGCCACAATTTGTTCATTTGCAAGAAATAATAAATCGTGCTAGATGGGTGTACTAATGTATTGCAAACTCTCTCTCTCTCATTCTGCGTTGGTGGCAGGCGGCTTTCGTAATTATGATTAATCTAGTTTATAAGAAGTCGAAGGGGATGAGAGTTTAGAAAACGGCGAGGTCTTTCATTATAGTGCCATAAAATCCGTTGACAAACTTTAATTCTTTCACCCTACGAGCAGCGGCCGGAGGGGGGTTGGAGTGACCAAGTTTGATGCGGTGTGTCGATAGCTTTTCAACGAGCGGTCGCATAACTTATGATCAATCACTTATAGTGGGTAGGAGGGAATGAGAGTTGTTCGAAAAATATTCTTTTCGTCGAGGCCTTTCCTTAGAGAGCCATGAAGCCATACGTAGGAGCTTTTACCCCTCCCGCGACCACTATCATCTCAAATTTTGCAGACATACCAAATCCGCCAAAAAAACTTCTAATTTTTACTCTGAGGCGGTGTTGGGCTTGTCTAAAGCTTTCTATCGAGTGATCGCATGACGTCTACGGTCAACCGTTTCGGAATTATGTCCGATCTCGCTTATAGGAAGTGTAGTAGGTGAAAAATCATTCCCTTCGTCGAGTAACATGAAGGCATACTCTTTTGACATCTTTGGTCAAAATCCATGTAATCGTTGAAAATGCATAGCACTGACTTATTGGGCGTCGGTGCATCATATTGTAAAATCCTGTAAAACCTTTTATATCTACGTGAAACCGTCCGCGAGTAATAATGTGCATCTGTATGTATCACGTTTTTTTTTAATTTTGCCCGTACCATTTGGCCTGCAGGTGAACTATCCGTAGTTACTATAGTACCCTAAAGAATATTTTAAAGAAAACCACATTATTCTACGTCAGTCTGTCAAATGTAAGTTCAAGAGAAATTTCTAGACAAACTGGAATTAGTCGTTTGGAGAATTTTGAAAAAAACCTAAATTTATCACATACGACTTCATTAGAAATTATCTAGACGAGACTTTCTACGGAGGTGGGATTTCTGTGTATGGAGTCTTGAAAATGTTGGGAAAGAAGATGACTTCTTTAAATTTGTTTTATTTACCGACGGATCAACTTTCCACAACAACGCCTTGGTAAATCGACATAACTTCCACTACTATGATACTCAAAACCATCACCTGTATCGTACTGTTGACCGCCAAAATTGGTGGAACCTCAATGTATTAGGCGGAATTGTAGCAGACCATGTGATTGTTGGTATATATTTTTTTGATGGAAACTTGAACGGCGTTAAATTTTTACGGTTTTCTAAATGAAGTTTCTTTAGATATTACAAACAAAATGTGGTTACAGTGAGATGGTGCCCCTCCTCATTTTAGTCGGAATGTAAGGAATTATTTCAATAGGCCATTCCCCAATAAATGGATTGGAAGGGGAGGTCCAAATGAATTTTCACCTAGATCTCCTGAATGGTATGGATTTCTTTTTTTGGCGTAACATTAAAAATTTAGTTTAAAACACTACACCTACCACTGCTGATGACATGAAGATTAGAATAAAGGGTGCTTTTGCTACTGTAACACCAGATATTCTGAGAAACGTTAGGAGATCTTTTGAAATACGAGCGCGGTTATGCATAGAAGAAAATGGTCATATTAACCATTTATTGTAGTATTTTTTGTTTTGTTTGTTGTTTCATTAAAGTTTACGTCTTGGTTTTAGTTTAATATTTTAATTACTAGATTACCTACTAGAATATAAACAAAAAAAGTTTCCATAGAAATTTTAGAAAAAATCTCAATAACTTTTTAATCGTTAATTTTAGACATATGCATTACTCATAGTTTTTAATAGAAAATGAAAAGTTGCTTCACATAAACAAAAATTATACAGGGTGGTCGGATTAAGTCGAGTGGGTTTTTGTAAATATAAAATAAGAATCCTTTTCCTAAACACCCTGTACTAAATATTGAAATCCTACACAGTGCAAATGGAAGCCTTAAAGGTTAGAATAAATCTATATAAATTTGTGTTACTCAAAGTAAGAGGTTTCCGTATTTTAAGTTCTTGTTGAAATTGAATATTTTTCTTAAAATCTCACTTTTCTCAAAATTGGTCAGCAATAAGTATAGGGAACGTTGAATAAAGTTGCTTAATTTTTACGTATAATCTAAAAACGACATAAAATACATGGCGTTGTATTTAAAAAATCTAACTTTGATATATTACAATTGTCTGAACCACCCTGTATAATTTCAGATAATTTAAAAATATATTCCTTATCGATTTACATGTCACCAAAAAATTAAGCTGATATCTCGTACCGTTTAGGCACAAGAGACTGAGGGAATAGTCGTGAGTCACCCTGTATAAGTGCAAATAAAAATGTACGGGGTGGCCAACTAAGAATGCGAGGTACTGTATCTGGGAAACTATACATCCAGAGGCTTGCGGAAAAAAAAGTTATTACTAAAACGGCCAATACAAAAACATGGATTTTCATGTTTCTGAAATGGCCGCTAGGGGGCGTAACTGCAATATTGAATCTAAAAAAGTGATGTTTCTGTGAATTCTGCTATATTAACCTAATAAAAAAATAACTGATCTTTGAAGTCGAGGATAATGTGAACTTTTTTTGTTTGGCACTTTTTGACGTATCTATAAAAATAAAATGGTGGGGGTTATTCAAAGATTTCCTTAAATCACTCCCCCCCCTCCCCTATCTTCGAAACGGCTAATCCCATTTTAACAAACTTGGGCGCGTTGAAAAGAGCTTTTCTTGTGCTACACATGTTAAAATAATTGAAGTTTTGTTAGTTTTACATGTCGTCGCTAGAGGGCTTTGTTCGACATTCCGACAGAAACGGTTAATTTTCGCAAAAAAATTAAATGCATTGGTATGAATTTTTTTCATGAACAAGTAGCTAAATGATGCTTAAACAAGCTCGCGAAAACCGCATCTCGATATCTTGTTCCCAACCTAAAATATCGGCCAAAGAAAACTTTATACGAAAATCCCTTAAATTTTTTTTTTTAACTATATTTTTCTGCAATTGTTTCTATTATGTAAGTTGTGGCCCTAAAAAGGACCGATTTAAAGGAGGAAGATTTTTAATGCCCCCGTAAATGCTCGAAATGCTGACCATCACGCTCTATGCATTGCTGAAGCCTCTCATGACTAGACAAAACTGCAGCTTCAATTTCGGCTCTGAATAGGTTACTTAGAAATTGCGATTTTAAATGTTTGTAAATTTATACACCAGAATAAAATCACCCTTTTTGAAATTACTACGGGCAAGTAAGCAATGCTAAAAGTTATGCCAAAGGCCAATTTTTTGTTTGTTTAAATGTATATTCACTATGGATATATACGAAAAATACAATTAATAGAAGCAGGCAATGGAAACAGATACCTAAACAAAACATACATAATCCTCAAATTGTCAATAGTTGTCAATCCTTTTGCGTTACTTTGAGCAATTTTTGTGCTTTCAAAATGCGTTTTACGAATAATGAAGCTGTTGATATGCTTGCGGTTTATTTTGAATGTCTTCCGAAATCCGCAGTAGCTAAAAGAGTTTACGCCGCTCGATATCCAAATTGGTGTCCTTGCGATGTAAGAGTTTTTCCCCGATTAGTGGCGAGCTTACGAGCCAATGGTAGTTTTCGGCCTACGTTTCAACGGCAAAGAATTGGAAGAACACAAGAAAATATTAACCGTGTACTGGGCTATATTAAAGGAAATCCTCATGTTAGCACAAGAGCATTATCCACTGACTTGAGCATATCACGGACAACGGTTCAAAATATTTTGAAGGACCAGAGGTAAGTTCTAATGGCTATCAAAATATATAGGTATTCGTTTAAACTTTTTTTAATTACTTTTAAGAATGCACCCATATCATGTCGTTTTGCATCAGGCCTTGAAAGAGGAAGATTTTGATCGAAGGTTAGACTATTGCCATTGGATGTTAGGCATGGTACGCGAAAATAGAGAATTTTTATTTCAAATTTTTTGGACCGATGAAGCCACCTTCAGTAGTGACGGGAGAGTCAATCTGCACAATATGCATTATTGGTCTGCAGAAAATCCCCATGGGTTGCGTGAAGTTCAGCGCCAATGACGTTGGTGTTTAAATGTATGGTGTGGCATACTGGGAGGCAGAATTATTGGTCCATATTTTTTCGAGCAACCCCTAAATGGCAATGTATTTCTTGACTTTTTGGCCAATCAATTACCGCTGTTGTTGGAAGATGTGCCTCTGGAAACAAGGCAAAAATTGCTTTTGCAGTTGGATGGTTGCCCAGCACATTTTGCTATTAATGTGCGAGAGCATATTAATGCAGTATTTCAACAGCGGTGGATTGGAAGAGGAAGTGTGTTTCCATGGCCTCCGCGATCGCCAGACTTAACCTGCCTCGATTTTTATTTATGGGGGCGCTTAAAGGACATCGTGTTTCGGACTCAACCTACTACTAGAGAAGATATGAAAAACCGGATTCGTAACGCAATACGTAACATACCGAGAGCTGAAATTGAAGCTGCAGTTTTGTCTAGTCATGAGAGGCTTCAGCAATGCATAGAGCGTGATGGTCAGCACTTTGAGCATTTACGGGGGCATTAAAAACCTTCCTCCTTTAAATCGGTCCTTTTTAGGGCTACAACTTACATAATAGAAACAATTCCAGAAAAATATAGTTAAAAAAACAATTTAAGGGTTTTTCGTATAAAGTTTTCTTTGGCCGATATTTTAGGTTAGGAACAAGATATCGAGATGCGGTTTTGGCGAGCTTGTTTAGGCATTATTTAGCTACTTCTTCATGTAAAAAAGTCATAGCAATGCATCTAATTTTTTTGCGAAAATTAACCGTTTCTGTCGGAATGTCGAACAAAGCCCTCTAGTGACGACATGTGAAACTAGCAAAACTTCAATTATTTTAACATTTGTAGCTCAATAAAAGCTCTTTTCAACGCGCCCAAGTTTGTTAAAATGGGATTATCCGTTTCGAAGATACGGGGGGTGATTTAAGGAAACCTTTGAATACCCCCCACCACTTTATTTTTATAGATACGTCAAAAAGTGCCAAATAAAAAAAGTTCAGATTATCCTCGACTTCAAAGATCAGTTATTTTTTTATTAGGTTAATGTAGCAGAATTCACAGAAACATCACTTTTTTTCCACAAGCCTCTATGATGTATAGTTTCCAAGATACAGTACCTCGCATTCTTAGTTGGCCACCCCGTACATACCCCTCGTTTTGATATTACCTCATTTTTAAGAAAACGCGTTCTTAATGCACCGTCACTTTGTTGAATGGGATGTTGAACCCTGTACATTAAATATTTTTATTTATTTAATTTTTTTGAAAAAAACGCATTTTTTAGGAATCACGCTGTTAATGCTCTATCGCCGTTTTGAAAGGGGTAGCCAGTTATTTTTTTTATTTGAATTTTACACACGTGTTAGTGACTTATAATTCAAAGTAAAGTCTTCGTTCTTGGGTTTCAGACTTTTTGAAATTATTATTAGATCTAAGTATTTTTCAAATTAAAAAGACAGCGAATTGAGTTTTAACATTGAATTGGTACTAAAAAGTCACATTATTTTGACGTCCAAAGATCAACTGTTTGTGCAAACCATCTTCTGAACAATATTAATTTCAAAACTCTTTGCTTAGGAAAACTAAAAAAGTATATTTGGCCTGAATCTTATTTTTCCTTTAATGTTTATAGTAAAAGTTTTAGTTGAATTTAAAAACAAAACTACATTGATTCTTTGTATTTGACCGAAACATAAAAAATACTTTTTGAATTTGCGGGCAAGTATATTCCAAATTTTAGATTGGGCCAATAGTTTCAAAAACGTCTACCTGGTGTTCATTAAACTTGCAAGTCATTTTTTTTAAAGAAAATATATTCGTATAATATTGTTTAAATATTACAACAGCAATATCTTGTTTTGCCAACAAATTTTTGACCTAAAATTGAAATTATTTATTTGTAGTCTTGGAAAGTTATTTGGTCCCAAAAGATGGCTAGTACGATTGACCAAGAGAAATTGCTGAGCAAACAAAGTTTTTGGGCATCCTTGATGGCAAACACCGCAAAAAAAATCAGTTTTTGTCCATTGAGGCAATACGTTTGGCTTTTTTTCAAGAATTTGGTATTTAAATAAAGATTTTGGACATATTTCGCCTCAAATTAATGACCATCATCGTAAAAGTACTGTAAGTGTAGTTTATTCAATATGGTGAGTTTAAAATTTAACGAAGTATTACTCGAAAATGTAACTTCGGTCTTTTAAAATGATCTGACTATTTTTTATTATTATTTTTCTATTTCGACATCGTATAGTTTGATCATAAAGGAACTTTGGACATATGTACCCTTGTCTACGCTAGTGCATGACGGTATGATTATGCACAATCTCAACTAAATCGACAACTTCGAATTTATTAGGAAATTTTCACGTTTTGCTTCGGACAAACCTGTTCTATTAGTTTTGATCAGGATTCTAATTTGAAAGTATTTTGAATCACCAACTAAAAATGTATGAAGAACTAGTATACAAAATCACATAATTTGTAAACAAGACAACGGATGTTTTCTTAAAAATTAGGTAATTCCAAATCAGAGATATGTTAATTTGGTTCCGGCTTATACTATTTTTAGTGAACCTTTTTCGCATAAAAATTTAAACAAATAAAATATTTAATGTACAACAGAGTTCAATGCCCCTTTCAATACGGTGATGTGCAATAAGACCGCCATGAAACTTAGGTAATTTCAACACGGGAGGTATGTACATTTTTGTTTGTGCTTATGTTATTGCTAGTGAACTCTTTGAACATAAAAATTAAAGAAATAAAAATATTGGATGTACTACAGCGTTCAACAGCCCATTCACTACGGTGAGGTGTATGAAGCGTTCGGATTTAAAAAAATTACATAGTTTCAAAACGGGATGGGGGCACAGTTTTAAATTTACTTTTTAGCTTCAATTTTAATCAAAGTTAAAGTACTATTTCAAAATTACGAAAAACCAACACTACCAAAGTTACTCTTATTTTTCACCTCTTTCATCCCGTAATCGTTTTAATAATATTTTTCAGAGTCAAGTACGTTCATTTATATGAAATTCCACCCAAAAGATTAAATTTGTTCCACAATTCACTGAAATCTATTGCTAACTTGATACGGGTAATTTTCAATATATTTCTTGTACCTGTAACAATGGCATCCGCTAGTTATGTGTATCGAATACCACTTGCATGTTGTCTACTTTCTTAAAAGTGACCGAGCTGGTAGCGTAGTGGTGACACAACCTGCTTAGCATTCGGGAGGCAATGGGTTCGATTCCCGTTACCGTCTACCTTATATGAGGTTTTTTTCAGGGGGGTTTCCTCATACACATGTAGCGGCATGGTCACTGCGTATATGCACACCATGTGCGGCTACTTAGGCGAATGCTGGGGTAGTATTTTCCCCTTCAGAACCCTAACTCCGTTCCTTCCGATCCTATCCTGACCGCACCCATCCTTAATCCCACCATACTGTTACAGCTAAATACTCACTAGAGCATCCAGTCCGTAAAGGCAATTTGTGCCACGGCATAGCTCTGCGATGTGGGCGGGGTTCTTACTTAAAGATCGTAAAAGGCATTCGTAGCAACTCCAAAAATCGTCAAAATCGGTAGATAACGTCAAAAAGGCGCCACCTGTTAAAATCATTTATAGCGGGAAAACGTCATGAACTGATGTTATATTGGTCTAACAGGAAACCAAAACGTTCACTCAAAAATCTACTACTTCTATAAAGTCCCAAAAATGTTAACGCCAGGTTCACCTAAACTTCAATAAAATCTTAAGCTTTAAATATAAAAGCCGCAAGATGCGAAATAAAACCTAAAACTCACTAAATATTTCGATAAATCTACGCCAAGAACTATTAGCTTAACTAACCTAAAAATAACTGATCGAACCATAATCTAATTTTACAAATTAACACGAAAAATGCGTCACCACAAAACTAAACAAACGCGATCAAAAAAATCTATGAAATCCTAAAATTTATCAAACGTCGATAACGAGATGCAACACCTAAATTCCAAAATAAGTTACCTAGCTGCCATAACAAACTGCTTACCTTTTGGCAAATCAGGCATCAGCAAAGATGTATACCTATAAAAAATACTTCAAAAGAGGGCTCGCACTACCCTCGTGTGCACAAAAATACCAACATCTGGTCGGTCAGTACTTCATAAATTTACGTTACATCATGATTTAAAATCTCTTAATAAATTTGCACTTCAATATAATTATTCTTCAGGAAAATCATTAATTATCTTACAACCATTCGTAATTATCTGTATCCACCCGGATAAAATATGCTCAAATTAAAGAAACCAAAATATTGCATTGAACCTTTAAAGTTACGTTAAAATTTCAATAATCAATGATATCTTTCAAATGTAATGACTTTACTTCCAATAAACATAACAACTGGATGTTAATTTCATGATATAAATAAAAACAGACACTTTACGCTACATATGATGTTGTACAACAAATAATGGGTTTTACACTTAAAAAAAACACAATAAGTACACTAACCTAAAAATGCATATATTGAATATTAATTAAAACAACACCATCATCGAAAGGTTACAAAATTGTTACGTAAATCAAATCCTTTAAATAAATGAAATGTAGTTTACTTAAAAATTTGCGAAGCCAGCTGGTGTCTGTATAGCCTTACTAAAATTATTATAAGTTTGAAATAAAACAAAAAACAAAATAACAAACAATATAACCAATAAGCGACGAACTCTTGTAATGCATAACGACATGTAATTTTGATAATTGGTCAAGATCATAATTAAAAAAAAAACACTCAGATAAATTTAAAATCATAAAACGAATGAGTACGCATGCATTAATTGCAAAAAGGCAGCGTATTCAAACATTCACACAAAAAAAAAACAGAATTCATTAAAATTTGTCATACACAGCAAAACAAAATGCACAAAAGTATTTGCCTTAAATTTGTTATACAAACATCTTTGTTACCCAGAGATGGCCTTGACGGCGACGGAAATATGATTGGGATTGATACTGCTGATACTGATTCTTCCAGTATAGCTTATATTATGAATCTTCCTTTCCGTACATTTGTTTGATATTACAATTGGTTGCAATTGCGCTAATACTTAAAACTTCCATAAAACTTCGATTACGCAACTATATACAAGTACTATCACTTATTAATTTTAAAATAACGAAAAACGAAAAGCTTTTATTGACAGTAGTTTGTAGTTTGTTTAACGTCGATAATATACCCAAAAGTTACCATTTTAAAGAGGAACTTGTTGCTTTAATCCGCAAAAAAAAAACAAATTGCAAAACAGCATGTCCACAGAACAAGGCTAAGAACTTCATAAAAAACACGAAAACCACTTCTACATCCAAATATGTCACTATGACAAGCGATATACAACCTAAAGAATAACTTAGGATGTGGTGAGCCAATATATTATCCCTTTTATGGGAAACAGAGATCATCCTCTCCACGATAACTCGATACAACCCCAAGTCTGCGTAACTCCTTCCAATCTCTACTTAACTACCCCTTTTGCGGATATTGCGCTGACCGCAAATAAACAACACGCTAGTCTAGTACAACATTCCTAACTAGATAATTATTCATTATCCTCCACATTGATTTTTTAACCACCTCCACTCTAATTTGCCCAAAAAACTTAAATATACCACTCCGCGCATACACGAAGCCTAAATTCGAAAAATATCGGAAGAGATTGCTCTGTCAGCAAGCCTGTTTCTACTCGAAATCTTATTTGAGAAATTCTATATTTATGTTAAAACCAAACTCTTATCAATAGAAATGGTGCCTATCTGGAGGCTAACTAGAACTTTTGCAAAAGATGTACCTTACGATGTAATATCTGAATACGTTTTTTCATTAAATTTTTTGTATGACCCAATCCCAACTTGATATAACCAAATTAAAATACGAAATTTATTTCTACAAAACTTTCCCTATTTATAAATACACTAATATAAAAAATAATGAGAACATTTATTCTTACAAAAACTAATCTAACAATACTCTAATTGTCACCTGTGAATGAAACGTGATTCTACAAATAAAAATTTCCGTTCATTAATATCTCCAAACCAAAAAAAAAGGTAACCAAATAAAAACTCGTAAAAATTTACACCCTTTTAAACTCGTAAAAATTTACACCCTTTTAACTCGAAATTTCCCCACAGGGTGACAATGCAAATATACGTAATGTATGTATGTATGCTGGGAATCCGTGATTGTGGCTCGGAAAGCTCGAGCAGCCCGCCCTCTCTCTTGGGGAGAGAATGAAATACGTGGCCTTTTTCTTTTTCTTAAAAACGTAAACAATCAGGATTTATTTTAAAACTTACTTTGAACTATAAGCCAGTCACACAAAAATCAATAAGTCGCCGAAATTAATATTTAAGTCTACGGGAAATAATTGATAACCATGCAAGCATTATATTAATCAAAACACAATAACCAATAAACCAAATTATTGTAATGAAAAATCTGTTGTTAAAATTAATTTTATTTACAATAATTACATTCACTTTATCATAACATTAAATAAAATGAGTGTTCTTAATTCAATAATAAAAATGCTGCAACTTTTTTTTTGGAAAAAGGATGTGTCTAGTACTTTTGTAAACAAATTTACTCTAACTTAGTTTTACTCTCGAATATACCTTTATTCAAAACGCATGCATAATTCTATTTTAAACACGAAAGGAAAAATCGTGTAATGTAAAAAAACTTAGTAAGTCGTTTCTTAAGTCCGATTAACTCTACTGTAATCATTAATCACTTAAAACTAGCAAAAAATACAATCGAACGAATAGTATAAGAGACTCGTTTCGTAAGACGTTTATCACACTCGTCCATTAGAGAACTCGTCGCTGCTCGGTTTTTTTCCTAAACTTGAACTCGTGCGATAAAAACGCGTATAATAAAACTAGCTTCTTAATATACTAGTATCAAACTTATATTAATAGCAGGCTTATGTTTGCGTTTTCATCTTTTCATATTTCATAAATCTGTTTTAATATCTTGAGCAATTTTTAATGATATACCACTTGTATAAAATCAAGTTATGCTGTCCACATTTGATACATTTTCTATTACATATTATTAACTCATTCTTAGAATTACGTTTTTTCCGGCATGGAAAATTGCTCAGATCTCACCGCTTCCTAAAGTATCGTATTTTAAAGATCTGCGTCCAATCAGTATCCTTCCTGCCATTTCTAAATTATTGGAAAGAATCCGTGACTACTTGGATCGTAATATGATTTTACCAGAAGTGCAATCCGGTTACAGAAGTAGCTCCTCTGCCAGTCTTGTTTGTATCATTGACGACATTTTGAAAGCAATGGATTCATGGTAACAATATTTGTGCTGCTTGATTATTCTAAAGCTTTTGAGATGATCGATCATCAACTTTTGCTTGCCAAATTACATTAATTGAGTTTCAGTGATGACGCTACCAGTCTGACAGCTAGTTTTCTTGTTGGCAGATTACAAGTTCAACATAATAATGTGTCTGAGGCAAAGTCATTAAATGTTGGTGTCCCTCAAGGATCAATTTTAGGTCCGCTTTTGTATGTAATGTGTACCGCACATTTAATAAATGTTATTCATACGTGTAAGTGTCATCTTTATGCGAATAATACGCAGTTATACTTATCATTTGATCCGGGGGAGGTCAACACTGCTAATGAGATTATCAGTTCTAATCTACACCGTTTGGCGGCATACTCTATTAAACACTCATTGGTGATAAATTCAAAAAAATCTGTAGTCTTGGTTTTTGGGAAAGCTTGTGTTAGAAAAAAAGTTCTATCTGCAGTATCCAGGATAACTCCAGAACGAAATTACGTACGTACTTAGAAAAAATTATATTTAAGCTTGTTTTCATTTGGCTTAGAGTTGATTAGATTTTGGGAGAAATCCAGTGGCGGAGAAGGGGGGCTTATTAGGGGCAGTTTTTGGTTTTTATCAAATATTTCTAAACACAGTAATTTGCAGCCCACGCAGAGTATCAAGACGATAATGTCAGATGGTATTACTATCTCATTAATAATGAAGGTAAAACAATAATATGTGATGGGGCTGCCGTCTAAGGGGATGAAAATTAAGACCAACCCTTAATACTCGATCTCGAAAACCGTGCATAGTATCAAGTTGACATTTTCAGATTATATTACTAACTAATTAATAATAAAGGATAAGAGATCGAGGATTAAGGTTGGTCTCAATTTTTTCCCCCTTGACGGCAGCTCCGTCACATTATTTTTTTATCTTTATTACCAATTAGTTAGTAATACATTATACAAATGATGTTCATGATTTCAAGTGTATATAAATCTAGTTTTATTTATCATACAAAAAATTAAATGGTTACATTTCAAGAAAACTCAAATAGTTTCATCCCACGTGGCAATAATTATAAATATTCGATATGGGAATTGTGACACGATATATGTCAAGCCTGTAATCAAGCTCTTACCATACTTTGTTAAGAGTGTCTTGGTCGATTGTTTCGATAGCACTGGTAATCCGTTGTTGGATCTCAGGTGTGCTTTCTGGTAATGTGGTATATACGCGTTATCCTTGATGTATCACCAGAAAAACACAGGGCGATGTCCGGAGATCTTGCAAACCAGTTCAAGAGTGCACCATCATGTCTACGACCGATCCATTTGTCAGCAGCCGATTTCGAAGTTCAGTCCTAACATCCAAGTAGTAATGTGGAGATGCGCCGTCTAATTGCAGAATGAATTTTATTCTTGTTCTAATTGCGGTAGAATCCATTCCGTCATCATGTCCAAGTAAATTATTCCATTTATTATTTGTCCAACAATGAAAAAGGCCCATACACTTTGTTGTAAGTGATAGCACAAAACTCATTAACTCGGAGAATGACGCAATGCTCGATGTGTGTGTTCTAGCCATATTCTGACATTATGTCTGTTCAGTTTACCACACAAGTAGAAGGTAGATTCATCTCCATCAAATATTATTTTTTATATTCATTATTAAATAGTTAATAATATTATCTGAAAATGTCAACTTGATACTATGCACGGTTTTCGAGATCGAGGATTAAGGGTTGGTCTCAATTTTCATTAGACGGCAGCTCCATCAGATATTATTTTTTATCCTTATTATTAATTAGTTAGTAATATTATCTAAGAATGTCAACTTCATACTATGCATTTTCGAGATCGAGGATTAAGGGTTGGTCTCAATTTGTAGACGGCAGCTCCATCAAATATTATTTTTATATTCATTATTAAATAGTTAATAATATTATCTGAAAATGTCAACTTGATACTATGCACGGTTTTCGAGATCGAGGATTAAGGTTGGTCTTAATTTTCATTAGACGGCAGCTCCATCAGATATATTTTTTATCTTTAGTATTAATTAGTTAGTAATATTATCAGAGAATGTCAACTTGATACTATGCAAGGTTTTCGAGATGTTTGGATGGCTGTGTGTGTGGATGTATGTTAGTATCCACGATAATTCCAGAACGAAATACCTACGTACTTGAAATATTGTATTTAAGCTTGTTTTCATTTGGCTTAGAACTGATTAGAGTTTGGGAGAAATCCAGCGGAGGTGAGGGGGGTTGATTAGGGGCAGTGTTTTGTTTTTATGAAATATTTCTAAAACAGTTGCATGTTTCTCGATATACCAGTTACACATATCGATTAATTATGTTCATGCAATTTTTTGATATGACGCGTAATTTAGCGGCAAAAATTCCTAAGGTAGACATTTTTTCATTATCCGAATAACGATTACTTTACAAGAAAAAGTGTAGACGTATTCTTTAACACTTTCACTGCTGACTATTCTAGAAAAACACCTCCCTGATGCGCATGCACTTTTTTGCATACTTTTGTATAGTTTTGTGTGCAAAGGGAATCTCCTCTACTATGAAGTACTATAAATATATTTTTCACCAACAATTTTTGCATGTCACAGATCCGTGACATGCGCATGTCACAATGAATTTTGTTTCTAGGTGCTAACTGTCACGGATCCGTGTCATGGATTGTCTCCTGCGTTTTCAGGTTTTGATTAAGGTATATTGTAGTAGTGAAGGTAAATCAAGACACTCAAGCAAATATAACTTTATTGGCACAAAATACTAAGTAAAAAGATACACAAATTCACGAGATATCTATATATGTTCACATTCTTGTTTGAGGTATTGCACAGTATACTCGGAACACAACCAGGTGTTTCCAGGCACATTTCGCAATGGTAAGTACTCATTTATAATAATATAATGCTCTTGAATTTTGGACTTGCTGGTAGGTATTACGTTTTCTTTTACATCCAAGAGAGCTTCAATTACAGATATTCGGAAATCATATAGAGATAGCTTCTTCCCTGAATATTTATTGAAAAGAAAGAATGAGTTTAGAAGCATCGGTTGGATGAAATGTATTCCTAATGTCTTGTACCAACGAAGGGTCTTTTTCTCACAGGGGTAGAGGCACCCATTTGATCCTGGCGACCCCCCCCCCCCACTCATGTATTTATTGTACTCCAAAACTGGCAAAGGTTTCAATATGGCAGTCCTTCTCCTACCCACATGTTCGATCATCTCATTTTTATATTCTGTAGACATATAAAGAACATCGCGCTTATCCTTCCATTTTGCAATCATTATATTATTGGATAATTTTGCTATAGTTTCTCCTTTTCCCAATTTTTGACTACAAACATACAATTGTGTTTTCTTAGTTTCCTGGGAGTTCCTGTGCAGTATGTACCACGCCTACGGAGTTTTTCAGCTAAATTGTAGCTATTATAGAAGTTGTCCATGGACAACGAGTGGCCTACATCAAGTTTTCCTTGCATTAGGTCTAGCACAACTTGATAAGAATGTCCCTTCCCACCTTGACTAAGAACAGCCCAGTACACACAGATATATTCAAAATAACACCATTTGGCTCTATGAGCATATATAATTTAACCCCGTAACGGTGCCGCTTATTTTTTATGTACTGCCGGAAAATCAAGCGATCACGCCACAAAACCATAGATTTATTTATTTTTGTATTAAAAAAAGCTGAGAACCGGTTGTATTTTATCGAGCCTGTCAGTGGAAACATCTTCTTATCTGAAATTAATCGAAAATTGCAAACAGCGCATTACTAATAAAAATCTATCACGATTCATGTGTTCTGAAAAACATTTTAGGTTGAATAGGTGATGAAGCTTCCAGTAAATCTTGCAATCGGTTTAGCTTTATCGTTCCAGTATGGAAAACAAGTCCAACAAATTTGGGAAATTCATATTTTGTCAAAGACTTCCATCTCGTAATTCTAGAAGTGTCCGTTACGCCTTCAGACATCAATACTTCTTCTGCATATTTATGTGTTTCTTGAACAACCATATCCAAAAAATTGTCATCAATAATCATACGGAAATAATTTATAGGAGTCGGATCTGGTTTTAAAACTAAAAGGTCATTCCTTTTTGAAAATGGTATGGTTTGCAGTAGTCCGTCATCTTTCCAATCAGGATTTAAATTTGCCGCAACTGCTGTTGCTGGTGCTGCTACCGGCGTTGTACGTTCTGCCACCGACCTGGTCGGTGCTGCAGGAATTGCGGTCTCCTCATCTGCAATAACAATTCACACTCAACACATCTTGAAGAATGTAAAATCATGTAAAAATCGCGAGATAATACAAATGTTATTGGTGTAGGTACGTACCTGTCTCATCCTCAGAATCCGTTTCACTCTTATGTATATAATTACTATCCGATGATGCATCTTCGGATTCACTAAACGACATATACCTGGAATGCCATTTCTAACTCTTCGTTAGTTTATTGCGATCTTTACATGTTACTTTCCTCTTTTTACTAGTTGATGGTGTCTCAGCGTTATCCGCCATTATAATTTCACAAATTGTGATAATCCGAAAACGGCGTGCACAGTATGAATTTCTAACGTTATTGCTACGCGCTGAGCACACACACACACACAAATGTTAACCCTGCCAGCTAACGTTGTACTAAAGCCATTGAGTTGCATTACTGAATGTCACGAATCCGCGACGTGCGCACATTACTATAAGGTGCTCATATGACGCATCAAATGTGTCAAAGAAAATCTAATTTTAATACATTTTCTTTATAAAGTTTTTTAATGTGAAGCACAATACATGTAAAAATTAAATAAATATGATTGAAAATGCTAAAGCTGTATTATCGATATTTTTATAGAAGCGGGCGGTTCTGGATTTTCTTTACGTTAACATGTATTTATGTCTATGAATCTCTATCTGACATGAAGTTTTAAACGTTATTCTGACATAGATTATTTTATTTTGTTGTTACATTCTCTGTTTGAGTTATGAACGTATGAAAAAGAGATTGCATATGTATCCTAAAAAAATTGAAATTAATATTATTTCATTTCTTTTAATTTAAGTTAGCATCTAGATGTCTATTAACCTCTTGTCTGTCACGAAGATTTTAAACGTCTGTTTGACATATTGTTTTTGCGTTTACAATGTTGCCTGTTTTCGTAATGAACTTATAAAAGAGGTTGCATACTGTTATTAAAATTATTTCATTTCTTTTAATTTCTATTTTGTAGATTGTCTTTTATATTTTTTTACAGATTGTAAATATTTGTGGTTATACCTGCAATGAATCCTGTTATTGTTTTACTTATATTTACTTCGCATTATTTATGAATAAGAGTTACCTGTATTATTAATTGACATTGTGCCTTGTTCAAAATTCAATAATCAAGACATTTATAAATCAACACTTAAAACGTAATTATCGCAAAAGTTTTTCTTATTTGTCGACCTTTGTCTTTTATATGCATTCTTTTGTTACATAAATAAATATATTTCTAAAACTATTAAAGAATTTACTAGTTATATAAATAAATACCTATAGCTACAATACGAAAATGCATAACGTATAGACTTGTGTTACATAACATACCGTTTATTTTTACTGCAATTTAAGTGCACATCACATGTGCATTGACCTTAGAATAAAAATATCCTCTTTGGACTTGGCCGTGATCCAACATTGTTAGGCAGTATTTTCTTATGTTATCCTTGGATTTTTTAAATAAATTCTGTGGTTAATTTTGTTTATAACACATTTTGCATATATAGAATGATTGCTAATTAAAAAAAGAATATTGGGAGAAGTAAGATTTGATGTAATCATAAGTTAACAATAATAATTATGTCATCTAGGTACGACTTTTTATTATTTGGTCTATTCTTATTTTTAAGAATACTTCTAATAACGTGCAAATTTACTATCGAAATTCACGAAATACGATTTCTTGCTGTTTCAATCTTAAACTTATGATTTTTGCAATTTATAAGTTTGACTCCCACCGAATAATTTTGTACTAATTATTTACCGTTTTTCTAACCTTGTTGCTTTGCAACAATACGTACAATCAATCGTCAAACAATCATTGAATATATATAATACTTAATGTTCTTACACTACGTTTGCTTTAAATCTAGGTCAAAGTTTAGAAATTCTTCATAAGAATAAAGTACGTTACTAATAAGGCTGAAAGTAGTGTAAGTGTGCGGAATAGCATTATTAAACTTTTTATCCGAACTCAGAACCGTCCTGAGTTTTAGATAAACGACAGTATGGAACACAAATTTTAAAAACGAGTATTATATAAAGGAATAAAGTCTAATTGCAGATATCACGCTTAGCATGACAGAGACAGGTAAATATATATATATATATATATATATATATATATATATATATACATATATACATATATACATATATACATATATACATATATACATATATACATACATACATACATACATACATACATACAGGGTGTCCCAAGAGTGCGTATTCGGTCGATAGCTCCTTTAAATACGAAAGTTTATTTTTATAAGCTGCATAATGTAAAAATAGTTTCATTTCTACAGGGTGTAATATAAAAGCGGTACAATATAGAACTTTTAATTTTAAATAGAACACCCTATATATATATATATATATATATATATATATATATATATATATATATATATATATATACAGGGTGTCACAATAGTGCGTATTCGGTCGATAGCTCCTTAGCCATTAAACTTAGAAGATAAGTTTAAATACGAAAGTTGTCTATTTTTATAAGCTGCATAATCTAAAAATAGTTTGGTTTCTACAGGGTGTAATATAAAAGCGTTACCAATATAGAACTTTTGATTTTTAAATAGAACACCCTACATATTATTTTATTTTTCGATTCTCCTTATAATTTTACATCTTTTTTATAAGAATTACTTACAAGCTAAATCGTGCAGTTTTTGAAATATTTGCAAAGTTAACTAAAAACTGATATGTTTATGTAGTAATTCAAGTAGGCGTATCTCAGTTATTTTTAAAGATAAAAAAAATAATCTTTGGTATAGAATTTATTCATACATGACCTTACTTTAATCTATTGTCAAAATTGGATTTCAATATACACGGTGATCACAAAGATTAATTCAATAACATAAATTTGAAAATGCTATATCTTCATTTTTTTAAGGGCACACCCTATATTTTTTTAATGTCTTGTCTTCGTCTATTAATCGGCTTTCATTTCTATTAAATATGTTCTATACCTATCTCTAATAGTTTCGGAGATATTTAAGTTTGTTCAATTTTTTTCGTTGATAACACTGAAGAAGAGTAAAATTTGTCGGTCAAAGCAAGCTATGAATACATAAGAAACTAAAAAACATATTAACTGAAATGCAAGCACTTAAAATTATTATAAATGATCAATGTTGCCACCATTTTGTTGCTGGCAAACATGAAGTCTTTGAATAAACGGGTGATCACACAAATTAATTCAACAACGTAAATTTGAAAATACTATATCTTCCTTTTTTTAATTAGCACACCCTATATTTTTTAACGCCTTGTCTTCGTCTATTAGTCGGCTTTAATTTTTATTAAATATGTTCTATACCTATCTCTAATAGTTTCGGAGATATTTAAGTTTGTTCTATTTTTTTCGTTGATAACACTGATGAAGAGTAACATTAGTCGGTCAAATCAAGCTGTGGATACATAAGAAACTAAAAAATATTAACTGAAATACATAAATTGTAATTTTAATAAATATTGTATGAAACCATCGTAAAATTAAACAATTTAATCAAAAGAGCGTAAAACAAAAGATGAACGAAAACAAATGAAGAAATCAAACATGTCAAACAGTGCTAATATTTATGTAGTATTTTATACTTACTTCCTAAATTACAAAATTAATTTTTCGAAAGAAGAACTTGTTAATATGGTTTACGTCCTTGGTGAAAGCGATAAAAATTGTCTTTTAGCTCATCGAATTTATAAGCAAAAATTTCCAAATACACGACACCCGCAAGTTTTAGCATTTGCAAGATTGAAAGAGCGTTTCGAGCAAACAGGCAGTATTCATTACGAAGACAATTTAGAACGAGAAAGAATCGCAATTAACGAAGGTAATGAACATTTAGTTCTTCAATCCGTGATTGAAAATCCTCACGTTTCTTGCCGGCAATTGGAATTAGAAGTTGGAGTTTCAAAAACATCAGTTAATAGAATTATAAAAAAATATAATTATCATCCATACCATGCCCAACTTGCACAAGAATTAGACGAGGATGACTTCGTTAATAGATTAAATTTTTGCAATTGGGCCATAAATAAAAATTTAGAAAAACCCAACTATTTTAGCACGATCTTATTTACTGATGAAACTACTTTCCACAAAAGTGGATACGTTAACAGATATAATTTCCATTATTACGATACTGAGAATCCCAGATTTATAATTCCTGTTGATCATCAACACCGCTGGTCACTTAATGTGTGGGCCGGAATTATTGGGAAAAGAATTATAGGACCATATTTTTTTGAAAACACGGTCAATGGAGATTCATTTTTAAACTTCTTGCGCAACGAATTTGAAACTTTTATTGAAGATTTACCTTTACAAACCCTTAGAGAAATATGGCTGCAATTAGATGGCGCTCCTCCGCATTTTAGCATTAACGTTAGGAATTATTTAAATATCCAGTTTTGAAAACAAATGGATTGGAAGAGGAGGGCCGATCTCCTGGCCTGCAAGATCGCCTGACTTGACAAAGCTGGACGTTTTTCTTTGGGGTTGGATTAAAGAAAAAGTCTATCAAACTCCTCCAACGACTGTAGATGATATGAAGGCAAGAATTAGAGACGTCATTCAAAATATAAATGTTTCCACGTTACGAAAAGTAAATTTGTCGTTTATTCAAAGACTTCATGTTTTCCAGCAACAAAATGGTGATCACATTGAACATTTATTATAATTTTAAGTGTTTTTATTTCAGTTAATATGTTTTTTAGTTTCTTGTGTATTCATAGCTTGCTTTGACCGACAAATTTTACTCTTCTTCAGTGTTATCAACGAAAGAAATTGAACAAACTTAAATATCTCCGAAACTATTAGAGATAGGTATAGAACATATTTAACAGAAATGAAAGCCGACTAATAGACGAAGACAACGCATTAAAGATATAGGGTGTGCCATTTAAAAAAATGAATTTATTATTTATGTTATTAAATTAATTAAATGAATTAAATTAAATTAATTTAATTTTGACAATAGATTAAAGTAAGCTCATGCATGAATAAATTCTATACCAAAGATTATTTTTTTATCTTTAAAAATAACTGAGATACGCCTACTTGAATTACTACACAAAAATGTCAGTTTTTAATTAACTTTGCAAATATCTCAAAAACTGTAAGATTTAGCTTGTAAGTAATTCTTATAAAAAAGATATAAAATTATAAGGAGAATCGAAAAATAAAATAATATATAGGGTGTTTATTTAAAAATCAAAAGTTCTATATTGTAACGTTTTTATATTACACCGTGTAGAAACCAAACTACTTTTAGATTATGCAACTTATAAAAATAGACAACTTTCGTATTTAAACTTATCTTCTAAGTTTAATGGCTAAGGAGCTATCGACCGAATACGCACTATTGGGACACCCTATATATATATATATATATATATATATATATATATATATATATATATATAGAAGACGTAGTTAGAATTTGAAAATGAGAGTAAGTAATCAAATTCACTATAATCCTTACGGCCTTTCTTTGATACCTAAATATTGCTTTCCAAGCAACAGAATGGCCCCTATACAATTATTGAGTAAGATACTGTAGCGTCCCTCAGGTACCCTATCTTGAAAAGTGTAATTTGAGTTTATTTGCAAGAATGCAAATCCAAGAACAAAACAATCGCTAAGTGATTTATCTTGACTTGACTGACAATAATGTTACTATTCAAATTAATTGCTTGCCTTACATGGAGTTTCCTGACAATAATTAAAAGATTAGAATTTATTTTAAAATCTGATATTTAATTACTCGCAAACCTCAAATTTGATCAAACGAAGTGGCCGTCTAGTGGTAGGTACGCTGTGCTATTTGAATTATATAGGTTGGATGAGGTAAGTGTTGCATCATGAAGTGCAGGTAAACAATGAAAAACTACTCAAATTAAAATTAACGAGCTTTGGGCAATGGTGGTTCAGCCCGTTAGTGTACTATTGTGGGAAAGAACCACCAATAAAACCCACTTTATTCATAAATAAGTAATTGCACAAGTACATTAATAAATCAAAGAACACAAAAAAATCAATGAAAGGGTTAAATATATAACAAAACACTATTAAGTCAGGTTAAAGTGCGTACAAAATTATAACACAATAAAGAAAAAAACCCCTGCAGTCACACCCACAATTGCGTCATAAATAATTAGAATAAAACTCGTATTACCAAACATGTGGCCCTTTAAAACCAATCATGCTGGTCTTTAAGTAAATAAGCACATAAAACAATAAGGCAAATTACGGTACATATAAAATAAGGACAAAAGAAAATGGACAAGGAATTTACACATACACAATTGTTTAGTGACTACTAAAGCAGAAAATACATAGGTACAGTTACAAGTAATTCCATATAAAGAGAAATTAGTTCGCAGGCAAATAATTCTACTTAACAAACTGACAAAAAAGACTGATTAAAACAAAGCCTTACAAGGGTAAGTTATAAATAATAAAACAATAAAAATAAAATTCAAGGTGTTTAATTGTTATCTGGACCGGGAGTGCGTACCCACTTGGCAATTGCCTTTTACAACTAATAACCAGCGGTATCATGTACCCGTTCACCAGCCCACCTCTACACAAATATAAATATAAACAACAAACGATAATGCTAATTCATACAAAAACAAGAGTGAGGTAGCCCTGTACTGTCTTTTAATTTAGCAGATTTCAGCTTAATGAGCCCACGTGCGAATGAGATACCTTTGCAAGGCAATACTCGATTCTTAATACGTTATATACACTTGTAAAATTATTTCAGTCAGACTTAGTTTATATAAAAATACCTACTTACACTTGAATATCTATTCCCTTAGTTGATCACAGACACAAATCGTTAACATACGCGTGACTGTTATTTATAGATTAATATTTGAAAAACACATTAAAACTAACACCCGAAAGAAAAGTCAAATTAGCGTTGGCTAGTCCAAAAAAAAATGTACACGCAAGAATTATTTTCAATGAAGGTATTTAATTAACCCTATCGATCTGGCTCCGTCGACACACTAACTGTAACTACTTTTCCCCCGATTTCAAAACTAACTACATTTACTCCCGGAATCAACCCCCATTTTTCAAAAGTAATAAAAAACAACAAATTATTATGTTGGAACAGTTTCATATTAATTATTGAACAACATCTTAATTTTAAAAATATGCATTCGTCCGTAATAAACCCTACATTTAGGTCTCGAGTTTCCAAGTAACAAACAAAGACGTCTTTGATTGCAGTGTGTACCATTAGTAGTTAATTACTAACTAGTGACATTTTTACATCACGAGCGTGCGTAAAGAAATTTTCAACAATACGTCACGCCAGTTTCGGCGGAACACCTGTTTCTCTATCCTAATATATGTTTCCTTTTTTTTATGTTCAACCTTTACACAAATATCAATTACATTCATTCCTACGTTTCTTACACAAACATACATTAAATAAAATATTTGAATATTCAAATTACGACGTATCATCACGATATTAAAAATCCACTAATAACTTTTCTATCGTGGTAACAATGGCGATTTCACAAATGTTTATTACAATAATAAAATTTTCGCGGTCCGCTACCTACAATACATGACCATGAATCAGAGCACACGTTGATATTAAAACGATAGGTGATAGCACTATTTGATAATCGTCTTAGAACGTATAAATTACTACAAATCTTGGCGCTTACATAGTTGGCATGATTCGAAAAATTAAAGGAGGCGGTATATAAAGTAACAGTAAGTAACAAAAGGTCTTATAGAAATTTGTTGCTATTTTGTGGCTGTAAAGCAATGATGAATATTTCAACAAAAATGTATCTCTTCCATTACGAATTACGGTATTTATCGTAAAATCTATGGAAGAACCAATGCCGTACGTTGGCCTTGACTGTGTATGTGCATAAGACTCTCTTAATTATCATACATAACAATAATATGCTCACCATGATTTTGACAATTTATAAAAACTAATATTGCAAGCAAAAAAAGAACGAATTCGACTCTGCTCCGCGGGAGTGGAGTTCCCTATTCCCTTCATTTCCCTTAAAAAATGAGTTGCTTTCATGGTTGTTACGAAAATTAAGTTTCTTGGTTGAAATGCGTTGTTTTTAAAAACTCTTTATTTCAACATCACTCGTACTAACACTTATATTGAATCAAAGTAATTACTATGATAGCAACAAGTAGACTTATTTACTAACTTAAACTAAGAGCTAACGTGTGACTGTTAACTACATGCTTATACTTATATATATTAACTGTGTCTTATATTCTTGAGGTTTCACTTTTATACTTAAAAATATGAATAAAGTCTATTCATGTATGTAAATGCTCTTGTTTAGCATATCTGTATAATTAAACGATTTCCTGAAATGTTTGTATAAACAAAGCTGTTCAATGTATAATGATCTTATTTAGTAAATCTAATGGTTTCTTAAAAATTTTTGTATAAACAAAGCTATTCAATGCATAATGATCCTATTTAGTAAATTTATGTAATTCGCATATACAACTGCGAGTGCACTTTCGTTGTCTATATTTCATTTTCGTTTTTTTTTTTATACTTAGCAACAATAGTTTTTTGCACTAGAGAAGAAAGTGGTGTTTTTTCAACTCAAGTACACTTGAATGAGAGTTGAAAATATACTAATTAAAATACTTAACTCTTGGGTTTTTCATGGTGTATTTGTATATTTATATTTTATATAAATTATACGTTTCGGTAACAATTACAGTTACCGTCTTCAGTAGTGGTAATTAATGTCTTTAAGAATAGCTTAAAATGTTGGAGCAAATTTATGAAATATGAAAAAATAAAAACACAAAAATAAGCCTGCTATTAATATAACAGTTTGACAAACGTAGAAAGCCAACTATAGAATCTAATTTTAGTGAAGTAATAACTAGATCTTTAATAAATTAAATATTAAACTACGTTGAAGATGACAAATCAGAACACCCTATAACGGTCGAACGCTAAGAGTGAAACTGTCACAGTCAAAGAGAAAGTTTAACAAAATTGAATCAAATTATGATGGAAGTTGTGAAAAACTTTAATTTGAAATTGACAAAAGCATTCACACATAGAAATTTGGCATGCCAATCAAAGATTAGTCAAATCTAACAAAGAAATAGTTTTTTGTTAATAATTGTAATTGTCATTTTACAGTAAAATGTAGTAAGTTTAATATAATTTTTAATTTCAACTACATATTGTATTAAAAATTCAGCCGACTTCGTTGGAAAAATACATAATTTGAAAATTGAAGAGGTCAGTTTTGATGTTTCACTTTTTACAAAAGTTCCTCTAAAATACACTATTGAATATATTGATCAAATTTTTTCTAAGGATATAACAATTCTTTTTCAGTACTGTCTTACAACGACTTATTTTCAGTGTAATCTTAAATTCTATGAACAACTTGATGGTGTAGCAATGGGTAGTTCTCTTAGTCCTGTTTGAATCTTTAGCGTTACAAAATGCGCCTCAAAACCTTTATTTTGGTATAGATATGTAGATGACACATGTGTTATTTGGAGACATCGAGAAGAAGCATTACATGAGTTTTTAATTCTTGTAAATGGTATTCATCCAAGCATCCAGTTTACAATGGAGAGAGAAACTAATGGATGTTTACCATTTCTTGACATACTAATATCTAAAACTAATACTAATAATCTTTTAAGGTTTACTGAAAGCAGACATACACTTCATAAATTATCACCACCATCCACCTCAAAAAATTGGTGTAATTAAATCTTTAGTGGATCGAGCAAAACGAATTTTTGAAAGTTGAGTGTAAATGTTTAACAAAATCACTGCAACTTAATGAATATTCACTTAAAGATATTAATAATGTTAATACACCTGTTAGACTTAACGATAAAGAAAAACTAGTGCTTAACGTTGGTACTGCTTTTCTTCCTTTTATAACCAATCTTACATATGGAATTGAAAACATCCTAATGAATCATGGCATTAGGATTATTTTTAAATCTGCAAAAAAAATTAAAGAACATTTAAGGCCACCTAAAGATGTTTCAAACCCATTATCATCTTTCGGAGTTTATAAGTTATCTTGTTCTTGTGGAAAAGTATGCATTGGAACCACAAAACGTAGCTTTGATTCAAGGCGTGAAGAACTTATGAGATTTTGTAGATTAGGTGAAGCAGACAAATCTGCGGTAGCTGAGCATGCTTTAAATTATTTAAATCATGACATTCAATTTGATAATGTAGAAATATCAAGACAAATTATTGTTCGTTTACAACGTCAAGCTATTGAGTTATATAAACATCCTAATAACTTCAATAGGCAAGAAGAAAATCTCCGTTTAAATGGGTTTTGGCATCTTATAATTAAAAAAAGGCACAATAGTACATTTTAATTTTAACTTTTGGTATGTCTGGTTTTTTGGCCGTGTGTTTTCCTAGACCTTGAAGTAGATGCTTTACCAATTATATGTTAAGTTACCACGTCACTAAAATAATTTATCGTATGTAGTTCAAATTAAAATAAAAAATCATATTAAACGTACTACATAAAGTTTTCACTGTAAAATAACAATTACAATTATAGCAAAAAACTATTTCTTTGTTAGATTTGACCAGATCTTTCACTGGTATGTCAAGTTTGTGTTTGTGAATGCTTTATCAATTTCAAATTAAAGTTTTTCACAACTTTACACTTATACACTCATAATTTCATTATATTTTGTTAATTTTGCTCTTTGATTAGGACATTTTTACTGTTAGCCTTCGACTGTTAGAGGGTGTTCTGACTTGTCATCTTCAAGGTAGTTTAATAATATCTAATTAATTAATAATCTAGTTACTCTTTATTAAAATGATATTCCATAGTTGGCTTTATACGTTTATCAAACTTATATTAATTGCAGGATTATAGGAGGGACAAGCCATTATTATTGAGAATAAAAGAACCAGTGTAATTTTTTCAAAGTTTTATTTTAGATATGTTCAAAGTAGTTGGCTTCTGCTATAATGTACTTAGCCATTCTTTCCTTCCACTGCTTAAATGCTCCAAGCCAAACAGCTGTAGGAATACTATTAAAATAACACCGAACAGCAGCATGGATCTCTTTACCTGAAAGAAACCTTCCTCGTAAGTTTTTTTAGCCCTTAAACCATGTATAATTCGCACATTGCCAGATCCAGTGAGTAGGTAGGGTGTTCGATTACATTAATCTTGTTTGCAGCCAAATACTGCCGGGTTAACTCTGCAGTGTGGGAAGAAGCAGTATCATGCTGTAGTATAATTCCCTATTCTTTGGCACTTTAGTAAACACCTCCGGCAAACAGTGTTCGACGTACCATTTAGCTGTGACAGTCTTCTGCCCCTCGAGCTTAATAGCCGGTACTTCTAAAGAACACTGCATACATTACAGTCTTCATGGATCCATACGCGGCCATCTTGTCGAGATTAATCGAAAAATGGTATGTGAGTTTGACCGCCTGTTAAAATTTTCGACAAAATTTGGTGTCCACCATTCTTAAGCAGTGTTGGAGTTTCGTTGCAAATTCATACTTGCTCTGCTTTTTGAAAATCTATAAGATGATGGGCTACAAAACGACTTACGACTTTTTTCTGATGAAGGTGGTCATGTATTATTGTTTTCACAGATGAGGATGCTATCCCCAGTTGAGCGTTTATTACGGCGTAATTAGTTCTGTTATCTGCTTTCATAATCTTTCAGCAACTTTCTGTCTAGCAGTGATTAAGGCACGCGACCTATTCTCGGTGATCAACTGTAGATTGCTTACGTTCGAATCTATCCGTGTAATGTTAATATCGCAAATGATTGATTATCAAACTTATACACCATTAAAACCCAAAAGTCATAATAAATCGTATATAAAATGCTCGGTTGAAAGTTTCATTTTCATAATTCTTCCAAATCTAATTCAAAATCTTAGGGAAGCTAAGGTTTCCATGATCGTAATTTCTCATTCTCAATAATAATTCTTTGTAATTGGAATCTTTACTTTAAGAATTGTCAATTTCGTAATATAAGTCTGTAAAAAAACCTATGCCTGAAAAATTGACTATCGGGCATTTTCTGATCTAAATATAATGTATAAATACACCATTATAAATAATAAGTTTTTTTTATTACTTGTTAATTATAATATGAAGATCATTTGCACGTAACAACCCGTCAAGAAATTACTTGTTTAAGGGAAAGTGCACTCGAATCACAACCGCGTCCAATTTTTTTTGTTTATATTATAACAATTCATTTAGTACACATGTAATTAAAAGGTAATTTTCATCTGTGGCTAACACATCAGGAACATAATTTAAAATACTACAACTAACGCGTTTTTCTTAGCAGAAGGTCGTAGAGGGTGTTCAACAGCTATACACTAGATATTGGCCTTTCTTATATAGATAAAGTGATAATTACAACTCTTTATTGCAAGCTGAAGAACGAAAGGTTGCGTATAAAAACGCAAGCTAATTCCGATCACGCATTACGTTCCAAAGTGTCTTGCATTATAATTCACACCATTTGAATTAATAATGCTAACAGAAGATACCAATATGTTACATCAAATTTAATTATTAAGAAAGCGAATACTGTGTTATACTTAAATATACAGTAAATACACTAAATCTTAATCATTTGTTGTTATATTTACAGCAACAAGTAGGTAGAATGTTCTATATCACAGTTTGTCACTTTTTGTTGGTCCGTGTATTTTTTCTATTTTGTTTGGTGCAGCTTACTGCCATCTATTACACTACACAAATGGGCAATGAAACTGATTTCGACCAAACCCCCTCGGCTAGAATTTGATGTTGAAAATTCTTTAAGGTAGGTCTTCAATTATCATCAAGAACATTCTCGAAGTTTAATTTCCGTATTTCGATTCGTTCAAAAATTACGCAATGTGTTAGTTACTTTTGGAACAATAAGTTTTTGGCTTCCATTTTCCATTCAAAAAATTATTTTTTTTATCATTGTTAATGTAATATTTCGTGTAATGTTAAATGTTATTGTATTAAATAATGTATAAAACTATATGAATAATTTTTTTGAAATAATAAAATATCACATTTTAATTATTGTTATAAAGTGAACAAAAATGTTAAATTTAGTAAATAAAAACCTTCGTTTTCTAACATTTGGAAAGGTTTTAAGAAAATGAATCTTCATATTATACAGTGCTTTCATTTCAAAACTAGTCACCCTTAATATTTTTTTTAGCAATGGAATCTCGATCTTGAAAAAAATACGTCAATTTAGATGTCGAGGGGGACATTTAAAAACAGTGTTCATGGAATTTTACTTTTCGCCCCTTAATCCCCACTCTCCTCACTTTAAAATTTCAAATTGCACCCCCTAGCTTGTGATACATCATTTTGAAGGTATTTAAAATACAAATCCAACGATGATCAGAAAATTGATTCCCATCGCCCCATTTTGAAATTATAAGCGAAAATGTCAATACTATAGGAATAAATTTTGTTCATTGATTTCATTGTTCAAGACAAAAACAATACTTTATTAAATGCTCAAAATGTTCTCTATCCTTAGGTAAACAACAATACAATCTATTCGTGTAACCTCACTTTATTAAGTGCTCAAAATGTTCTCCATTCTTAGCTAAACAATAAAACAATCTATTAACGAATTCTTCTCTAACGTTTTAAAATGTTTCCGCAGTAATTTGCTGGCAAGCTTGAGTGTTCCTAGCTCTAAGGGCCTGAATATTTTCTGGTTGAGGGTACGATTGATTTTAAATAACCCCAAAGGAAAAAATCCAATGGCGTTAAGTCGGGAAATCTGGCAGGCCATTCTATTGCGCCTCTTCTGCCAATCCATTTGCCGGGAAACCGTTGATTAAGCCACTCGCGAACACCCAACGCATAGTGTGGGGGTGCACCGTCTTGTTGATACTGCAAATTTCTTTCATCTAACAGTGGGTTGCCTTCTTCGTCAGCTTGATTTTCTAAGGACCCAGTTATAAGCGGATCAATGTATTTTTCCAATAAATTTGAATACAAATCAGCGGTTAAATTTTCTTCGATAAACAAAGGACCTATTATTTCATTTCCAAGAATTCCTGCCCAGACATTAATTTTTTCTGGAAACTGCGTATGACCCTCTAAGAACACCTTAGGATTTTGAAGATCCCAATATCTACAGTTCTGTTTATTAACAAAGCCATTCAGATAGAACGTCGATTCATCACTGAAATATTCTTTACCAAATTGCTGTCATTTTGAATCATCGCAGTCATTATTTCACAGAATTGAATCCTCCTATCGTAATCATCTTCAGTGAGTTCATGGAGAATGGTAAATTTGTAAGGAAAGAACTTGTGACGTTTTAAAGTCTTGTGTATGGAACCAACAAAAATATTCGTTAATGCAGCGACTTTTGGAATTGAAGTCGTAGGATCAGCGGCAAAATGGCCTAAGACCTCAATTTGTGCAGCTTCGTTGAGAACCTCGTGGTGTCTTTCTTACTTTGTTACATACTGAGCCAGTTTGTTCAATTTTTCTCACCAGAGTTAGCACATATTGCTATCCAACATTTTTTTCAGGATGCGTTTCATTGAAGACTCGGGCTGCGCTACGAGCACACTTATTCTGGTCTCCATATAAATAAATAATTTCAACTCTTTCTTGAATAGTGTAAACCATGATTGATTCTGGGTTTTATTCAAATTCAATGTTTCAAACTGAAGTAATGAATTGTCAAAATTAACGACTATGCAACGAAATTCAACAACTTAACCGAAACAGACTTGATTATAAATCGTTGCAGTCGGCAATAAATTACAAACTGAAATACGGCTTACCTTAATTGAACTCTGAAAGCAAAAATAATCCAAATCGATAAAAACACGATAAAAATATTCGAAAGAGGAGATATCGTTTCCGTATCACTTTGTATTTCTGTACTTGACAAACTAGGGGTATTGTCTTGAACAATGAAATCAATGAACAAAATTTATTCCTATAGTATTGACATTTTCGCTTGTAATTTCAATTTTCTGAACGCCGTTGGATTTGTATTTTGAATACCTTCAAAATGATGTATCACAAGCTAGGGGGTGCATTTTGAAATTTTAAAGTGAGGGGAGTGGGGATTAAGGGGTGAAAAGTAAAATTCGATGAACACTGTTTTTGAATGTCCCCCTCGGCATCTAAATTGACGTATTTGTTTTCTAGGTCGAGATTACATTGCTAAAAAAATATTAAGGATGACTACTAGTTTTGAAATGAAAGCACTGTGTAATGTAATTGTACAATTTACATATTTTTCCTTTTAATATCTTTTATGGGCCTTAGAATATGGCGTTGCGATAGTGTAACATTGGAAACGAGACAGTAAAATCGTTATCGCAAGTACTTTTTCTATTCCAACCCTAACCTGATTTTACGTTTCTAAGGTGGTTGTATGCGTCATAAACTTTGTTGAATGGTATTATATAGTATGCAAATTGATGATGATGTACTAGAAACGTGAATCAACAAATGTCGTTACCAAACACCTGGAAAAGTAATAAGAATACAAGACATTATTTAATGTAGAACGTTGGTTATAATGTTTTACATAGCTTATGTTTAGTTAAGTTAATGCATGTTTACTATAACAAATAAAAATATTGTTGAGACACTTGGAAACTGCACTAGATTTTTTACTTTTTTTGGCAAAATGTTATGCAATCAATCATTTTAAATTCCATAAAATATTTAACCGCCTTAATTTTACCTTAGATCAAAATGACGTAGAGATTTTGTTGTATTTATTGATTTTAAGTGGATCTATATTCCACAAGTAAAACTCTCCTGTTCGTTTAACGAAGGCAGATGAGTCTCAAAATAAATTTATTTGTCGCATTGATCAGTAATTACCTCAAGTATGGCGTTTTCAAACATCATTTATCAATTGGCGTACTAATGGTTCCGTATTCCACAAAATGTTGAAAAGCCGCACGTTTCGGTTTCAAAATGAGGTGTTTGGCATCTAATGAAAGATATTTATTTATTCAAGGTTATACCTTATGTTCGAAAAACTATCGAAAATCTATCAAAAGAATCCAATCTTGGCGAACAAGTTATTAGTCGAAATGATTCCATAAAATGTATTTTGATAACTTTTTACTAGCTACAAATTACTAGTTCACTTACAACAAAAGGTAGGTATTTCGCAAATGGAATAGTACGTGAAAAGAAATTAAAATTCCTATTAGAAGCTATTAAGAATATAGGGAAATATAGTAATTTTCACGAGTAAGAGCAGTTGCGTCACTAATATTAAACTGTCAGACGACGCCCATGTTGTTAAATTGTGAAAAATAACAGTTTTTATATTAGCACTGACACACCAACAAAAGATCAGAAAATATGTGTTATGTCAAATGTTTAATGTCAGAAATACTTGACAACACGGACAGAATTGCCAACCTAAATCAGGTCTATCTGCATCCTCTCGTGCGCAATAGGCGGGTTCTAAAGGTGGTAATGAAACAAAGTTAGTTATGACGCAACTGCTCTATCTCGTGAAAATTAGTATAGTATGGTACGATGGATTGTCGTTATGATCACGAAAATGATGACGTACGTTCGAATGATATTTTCATGGTTACGGTCGTAACAAATTGTGAATCAATAGAACCTAATGTGATTTATATACCTAATGGGATTTATATAATTACATATTAAAACTCTACGTACAATGCAAAAATGAAACTGAAATTTTTTGATTTCGAGTAAAACAAAAATTACAATAAACTTTCATAAAGATTTTCACATTTTAATACATATTTTAATAGTGTTTTAGGTAGGCGATGATTACCTTGTACTGATAACAAAAGGTCAAAGTATATTTATAAGTAGTTTCTTATGTTTAATGCTTGTACAAAATTTTTAGTAAGTATGCCATTTTAAAGTGTGCATGCATAATAAAACAAAATTTAAAAACAATTTTAACAAAAAAAAGATATTCCTTGTCACCAGTACTATTAAATTGTTATAGATTTTTAATTTTTACATTTTTGTGTATTTTTAGATGGGTAATCAAGCTGAAACTACGTATATAAACGTTTTCACGATTTTTATTGATTCTGCAGTATCCCAGTCGAAAATATTTGTAAAAGTCTGAATTTATGTAAGAATATTTGAGCCGTAATTTTAATTTCAAATTTACTTATAACGCTTTACATCATATTTTACAGTTACTTTATATTTAGGTATGTATTTGTACTTAATTGGAGCGTACATTAGCGTTTTATTATATTCGCGCAATTTAAAGATAAAATTAAATTCAGCAAAATAATAGCACAAGGTTACTTACTAACATCAGAAGTCGAATATCAATCTTGCGTTTCCTTTTCAAGTTATGCTTATTTGGATACCCACGTATTTTTTGTTTCAAACTACGTAAATAAACACAGAGTCTCAAACTCATAACAAATATTGTATATAGGGAAGTTAGGTAGTAAAAACAAAAACGTACAATACTCTTAAAACATTTGCAATTACACGCACAGCCATTGCAGCAGAGTCGTGAAATCTATACCATAATTTGGTGCTATATGGTTATCACAAAAAAAATTGGTGCGCCTATCATTAACAGTAAATTAAGGGCTGTGTGCGCTTATTTTGCTACCCTAAATTGAAATTGGTTGCCCATATTTTTTATAAGATTTTTGAGCTTAAACTTGATGAAAATCAGATAACTCCTATACCGAAGCAAGATGATTGATATAATTTGGTGCTACTTTGGTCCCCTTGTGTTACCCTAGAATGATGATGATTGATGTGCCAGAATTTGGTGCCATTTTTTCCCCTAAAATAAAACTTATTGCTCATATTTTTCATAAAATTTTGCGGTAAACGATGGCAATTACGAAAACCTTACAACAAAGCAAGTGTTAATTTATTATTACGTATTATTTTAAGTGAAACACACGCACGCAGGCATGTACGCACACACTCACACACGTTAATAGGACAACATTCAAATTTTGAGTATTTTGACCCCAATAATTTTTTTAAAAATGAACATTGTTATATTTTACAAAGTTTATTTTTCCTATGTCAGACTGAGAATGTAAGTAGTATTTGTCCTGTGCTGGCTCACATTGTGTGTGAGAGAGAGAGAGAGAGAGCGAGGCGGGGGAGACAAGTTTAACGTCACACCCCTTTTGGCAGGAAATTAAAAACTCAAGGTCATACTGTGTTGCTAAAAACGGATACCCGTTTTAGACCTGTGTTTGGCAGCACTGCATAATCTTGAGTTTTAAATTTTATGTCAAAAGGGACACTGACCTTGACCATAATACATTCTCTCTCTTCTCACTCGTGACAATAACATTGTCACGAATATATTTTTATTTTTCTTGAAATAATTTATAGGCAGAGATATTTCGTAGAATTCATAATCATTCAATATTTTGCCAACCCAATTTTTATACTCCAATCGGCTCATATCGGATTTTTTTGGTGGCACTAAATTTCAAAATTTTTGGACCGATCACAATAACTTGCTTAACACGTCATTTGCCACCATAAAGCAATCGATGCCTTTACTTTATTGAGGGGTCAAAATTGAATCTCACCTTATGCGTGTTTGTTTTAATTTACTACAGGTTATATATAATTAAGGTTCCCAGCCGTCTCAATTTTCCCGTATTGTCCCGAATTTTAAGCGGTTATACCGCTTAAAATAAATAGCTACAAACATGTAATTATTTCGAATTTGATTTTGCATGTCACCAGCCCGTTTTTGCGATCTATTTATTTTCGATCATCTTGTCTTCATCCGACACTATTAATAATAAAGTGAGACTGTCCACAATATTCACCAGTCGGCATTTGTTTTGCACGTACCCTTGGCCACTATTTATTATTCATTCAGTAAGTCTTACTTATTGGAAGGAGCGCGTAGTGTTTGATAATTTTTTCAAGTATTGAGTATAAGTAATACTTATATATTAACATCGTTTGAAATAGCATCTAACCAAAGAGTAAAAGTCAGGAAATGCCGAACGGATATATATTTAATTAATTTTTAATCACGGACTCTATTAATGTGTAAATTGTAACAGGAAAAAGAAAATTACCAGTTTTATAGGATTCTACTTATTAAAAGTACAACGTTAAGAAGTGACCCACCCCCCTTCCACTAACAAATATGTCTCGTAACAAATGAAGTTAATGCAAATTATTAGGCTTAGTTCATGGTACAATAAATCATGGGCTTAGATCAGATGAGAGGCGTAAGACGCGCGCTAAACACTCCCTGTGTAATTTGTAACTGTACACATTACTTCGATTATCGCGCGCCAGGCATCAGATATCCAATTGGTGGTCATCGAGAATGGACATTAAGACGCTAATTGTTTGTGGGTTGCGTACAGAAAAATGAGATGTCATAGAAGAAAAAAAAATAGGGTTCATCCAATTTTAAAAAGCAGACTTTCTTTAAGTTTATGCGTTTCTCTATATCGAAGTCTTAGAAATCATGAACCAAATTTTTTTAATTACTTTATAATGTCAATAATTTGAATGCCTATCTCCAATATAGACTGGGTAAATACAAGAATATAACAGCTTTATTAATAAACTACCTTGTCGAATGAGATGTGGAAGCACCAAAGAAACCAAGCAGAATGCTGGACGTACGCGCTTCAACGGAACAGACAATGGCCACATGTTATATCTAAAAGCGTACGCCAACGTCGTTCCACGCGTGCTTTTGTAAATTTTGCGTTGGTCCGCGTCCAGCGCTTATTGCCATGTGAACAGCATCAGTACTAATTTCATGTAGGTATTTAAAACGCACGTTTGGAAAACGCGCGTCTAACGCTTCTCATCTTAGTCTAATGTTTATTTTATTTATATTTATTGTATATAGTCGTTATACATAATCTTAGTGCCGTGTTTATGACATATATATATATATATATATATATATATATATATATATATATATATATACTTATTTGGAGCGTTTGCCAAATAAGCATGTCACCGGTTTTTCTCATGGCAATCTGACGTCATCAAATCGTTGGACGATTCTGTTTAACCAACAAAAAACTGAACCAGCTTACTGCAAACAGTATGTATAAAAAATGTTTTGTATAAACGAATTCAAATACAGTAAAACAAAATATTATAGTAACGAATGTAAAACAAACAAAATTAAAAATCTTTTACCCTGACCTGTTAACTCAATTATACGTATCTTGAATGTTTTAACCCAAATTCTTCTAACTGTATACTTTTAAGTAGATTAAATTCTAGTCAATGAACCCAACATGTTCGTGGTGATATTTACAGTTTTTTTGCTCCTTTGCATTTTGTGAGAAACTAGTTCTTTAATTCAATAATGGCCATAAAATCTTATATCCAATATCTAAGGTTTCTTAAATGCATACTATTTAAAGTAAGGGAAGTACATATTTTTAATAAATATAACAGGGAATATAATTAATACAACCAATTATTTCTGTTTGATAGTAGAATGTTACCTGGTGATGAATAAATGAATAAACTAATTAACCAGAACACTTTTAATGTTTTATAAACTTACTTTCTAGAATTTCATGATTGTATTAAATCTAAAATACTTACGTTTTTCAATTTATTTGCTTTACTTATTAAAAAATTTAATAATCATATAGTTAATACAAAAAGAAAATAAAAAGATAAATTATTAGAAATTATCGTAAAATGGGGTGACTGATCAATTTGAAACTTTTGTTATTTTTTTAGGTTACTAATTATTTATTATTCGCACTTGCTCTATTGAGACCAGATGATTGAAAATATATTACAATAAATATCACAAAATTGATATTTACGTTTAAAAAAAAATAAAAAACGAATGATCAAAGTCACCCCACCATTCGGGGTGTCTTTGATCACATCGAATTTATAGTATTAACATTGGTATTAATGAGTAGTAGATACACCCCGGTTGAAATCGGTCAAGCAGATTTGTAAAAAAATTTGTAACTACCTGGGGTAAAATTGATCAGTAGGAAAAAACGTTTGTATTTTGTTTTTCTTTTATTGTTTATTACAAAACTTAGCCAAAACATACATTTTCATAAACTAACTTAAATTTAACTTATTTTTTGTGATTAAATGATAAGATTTAAGCAAACCCAACAAAACAGGATATAAAAAATAACGTGTAACATGCACTACTAACGTGTTGAATTTATATTCAGGTCTGTTTTCTGTTCCTACTTTCTTAGGTTCGGCGGGAAGAAGATATACAATACAAGATATACAATGTCTTCCTCTACAAACCCGGAAAATTTGGTTTTCCGTTTTAATGCTTGATATCATTCCGTTCACAAGTATTTCATCTGGCAAAGAAATAATCTCTTCGATACGACAAACATATTTATAAAAAATCTGATGTGTGCAATACATGACCTCACAATACAACGTAATTGATAATTTAAACAAGCGCAAGTAAAATTGAAAGAATTTGATGTTTTATAACTAGTGTACTGTTTGTTTTTATTTTGATACTAAAAATTTTGTACAGTTTTTTCATATCATTAAAATGGTTAAATTGTTTTGTTCTATAGGTAATCATTTTTTAATATTTCTTTCACAGATGGGCTTCAAAATTAAAGATTTATATTTCGTTCTTTTAAATATATTTATTGTAAGTATAAATTTTAAGATGCTACAATATAATTCCTAAATGACGTAAATTCTAGTTAATAATAAAAAAAGTAATTAAAATTCTGACATTTTAAAATTTATAACGTGTAAAAATGCAAACAAAAATTGCGAAAATATTTGACCAAAGGGCCAAACTTTTTTTTCCAAAAATCTGAAATGGTCAGAAATGACTCAAAACGATTAATAATGCAAAAAGAAAATTTTCGAAAATTTGTGACCAGAGGGCCAAAAAAATTTTTTCCCAAAAATCATCTCGAATGGTCAGAAATAGCTCAAAACGTGTAAAAATGCAAAAAAAATTCGACGATTTTTGACCTAAGGGCCAAAAAATCATCTCAAATGGTCAGAAACGGCCCAAAACGTGTAAAAATGAAAAAAATTTGACCAAAGCGCCAAGATTTTTTTTCAAAAATCGTTTCAAATGGCCAGAAATGGCTTAACACGTCTAATAATATAAGATAAAAAAGAGACGCCGGGACAACAACCAAACGCGCTGCCACTGCGCTACCAGAGGAGTTCACGAACAAACGAAAAACTTGGTAGATATTCAATTTAGGATTATTGACTTAGTTGCCTACGTAAAGACGTGCCGGTTTGGTACGAATAGCCGTTCGTATTTATACATTCTATAATAGTCGAAATCTGGAATTTCACCATTTTGACTGGACAAATTTCGCTTAAAAGTTCATCATTCCGTCTACTCACGTATCCGAACCTGGGATCTACTTTCTATTTTGCGATCATTCACAAAAACTAAAGTGCTGCACTCGAAATTTCGCCGACCGATTACAATACCTCCCGATACTTCCGTATTGTGAGGTAAAAGTTGACATCCTTATTCCTACACCTTCAAATGTTATCAGTGGGTATTGACCTGGCTTGATAGCTTCATCAGTTACACTTATATGTTCCGGCAACTCCGGTTCATTTTTTTCTACGAAAACATCTTCCTCATCTTCAGAAGAGCTGACAGCGGGTTGAAACAAATTAATATGGCGTACGAACACACAGTAATTTTAACGGCGGTCCCGTACAATACCAACGAAGCAATGCAAAACTGAATCGAATGTTGATAGGAAAGTGCCTATCGCAGTGCGGTGTAAACTTCAATTTCTCTTAGGCGCGAAATATATGAATAATTAAAAAAAAGATGGCTTAATTTTAAATTGATTAAATTTGAAATAGAATTAATTAAAAAATTAATTAAGAGTTAATTCAACTTTAATAAAGGAAAATATAAGAAATTGAAAATATAGAATTAATATTTTTCTGTCTGCTCTAATAGCTTTGGAAACATCTCCTTTGGCATAACGCCTCCTTTTGGATTTTCAACTTTCCACTTAAAGAGTACTTTTCACCATGCATTTTTCAACGGCCTAAATGTGTACTATGAGGCGGTAAGCAAACAAATCAATACTTTTCTTCCTTCAAGACGTGTAGCATGCAGTAGGAAAGAATCCAATTGGCAAAACTTTCGGCATCAATCCATCCATGCTGAGTTCTCGATTAACGCGTGCCACCACTACAGCAAGGTTTCCCTTTTAGTCCACCCTCCGTCCGTGTGTTCCACAAGTGTTCATCTTTATAAATAATAAATGTTGGCGATAAATTCCACTGGCTGAACCACACATCATTATAGAAGTGACCATCCTTTCGGGGCATTTTACACCTCTTCGAAAAATAGCCTTGACTTTGCCAGGGTCATCAGAGAGGTTGCTCCTATCGTAATTAAATGCATGACTTGAAGGAACTCCACGAAGCACTTCTTTTAAGTTTGTAAAATAATTTTCAATAACATCTCTTGTCAGCGCGGCTCTATATCTTTTTATATTGACTGCCCAGCTCTGAGGCAAAGCATTTTATGCCTTTTGAGAAATAAACTAACCCAATCATCTTCAGGTAAGTTATTCACAAAACGGTGTTCCACTACATCTTTCCTGTCTATATAGCTTTTTACAAAAATGTGAAGGTCTTTTTTATCCAGGGGAAAGCCCCAGTCAGAACTTTTCGTTATCGCATTTACAAAATCATTTTCTTCGGCTCTTAAGATCACCCTCTGACCACCATGTTGTGGCATGTCTGCCATGATATTTGTTGTTGAACGTACCGTATGGAACCTTGAATTCTCTTGGCAATTGCCTTATGCCTCTTATACTGGCGTGAGCCGAGGGGACGTTTGTACACACGTGGCATTTTCTGTAAAAAATAATTTTTTACAACTTATAAGACAGATTCTAAAAACCTCTCAAACTATAAACTCGTCCGTCAAACCCTAGCCATGCCCTTACGTTATAAACAAAATCTTAACCTCACATTTTCCTGAGTGCTTCTTTTAGGACTATTTACCATAAATGTGCTCCCTACACATTGAATTACATTTTATTTCATTCTCATGTTACATAAATATTGTTGTAGTAAGAAAAGGTTGTAGTGTCCCTGGTATCCCACCCATCAAGACTAACATCAGTAAGAGCATTATTTATATTGAACTTATTCACCATGATGCAAATTCTTAGAACAATTAACTAATAAGATGATAAAATAATTTACAGTCTAGTTCTAGACTTCCCTGTATTAATTGAATGTGATTAAGTGTTACATTATAGTGGGACAAGCAAACAATAAAATTACTCAAATTACAATTAACGAGCTTTGCGCAATGATGATTCAATCCGTTAATTGCAAACTGGGAAAGAACCAGTTTATTAAGCAATAAGCAATTTTACAGGTACATTTTTAAATCAAAAAACGTAAAAAAATAAAGAAAAGGTGCATTAAATCAGGTTAAAGTGCGTACAAAATTATAATATCGAATGATAAAATAAAAAAAATTTTTTACTATACATGAACACCATAAAAAACAGTGAAATCACACTCATAATTGTATCATAAATAAATCAGAATTAATATCATGTCACCAAACATGTGGCCGTTATCCAACCAATCATGTTGGCAGTTAAGCTAACAATAATGTAAAAAGATAAATAATAATATGGGTTAAGCTACACATAAAACAGTAAAATTAAATAGGTAGCAATAAGGTAACTGCAACGCAATTTAAACTACCATAGACAAGACCAAAAAAATAGACAAAGAATTTACATACACATAGTTGTATCAAAAAATCTTTAAAATAAAGCAATGGTAAGGTGAAAATAGAACAGTTATGTTAACCAAGTAACTGATAAGTGATAACCTACCCGCAAGCTATGACGCGAAAGTGTTGAGAGACTGCTAGAAACTACAGCATCCTTTGCTCATAGCTTACATGTTCGTTTATAGATCTCTGCATTTAAAACCGATAAGGTAAACGTATGAATAAAATGCATTTGAATCTACTCATAAGTAAGAACAAAAAAACAAACACTGAAGTTACATATACACAATTGTATCGTGAATAAAAACGGTCTTCACCTTATAGATAAAATACATTCGTCCAATTACAATAAATTACATCTATAAAGAAATCAGTTCATAGACATACAATTCTAAGTCGGCTGAATCAACTAAACCCGAAAATCATTAAAACCAATCCTTTCAAAAGTAAGACGAAAATAAAACAGTTAAAGTAACGAAGTGACCGATAAGCTACCCTCTAGCATTGACTGATTGCGCTAGGACCTACGGCATCCCTTTCCCGTTCCTTACACATCCATTTATACATCGCTCTACATTTAACAGCTAAAGCAGTGGGTAACTAGTTTCTAATTGCGAAATCGGCTTAAGGATATAATCAAGACTTTTGTCAATGGCATCTGGGCGCGTTTCTGTTAAACGCTGGCGTTATTAATAAAAACAATTATACTGCCTCTTATACTTTCCCAGTTTGCAATTAACGGGTTGAATCATCAATGCGCAAAGCTCGTTAATTCTAATTTGAGTAATTTTATTTTTTGCCTGCCCCACTATAATGCAACACTTAATTCGTTCCTATATCATTCAATTAATATAGTGTAGGTTAGCACTCTTTTATGGATAGGGTACCTTGGGATACTACAATATTTTCACTATGACGATTACTTACACAACATTACAAAACAAAATGTAATTATTGTCCATAATGTTTAAAAATAAAAAGAAGTATGTAGTAGATGATTATCCGACAGAGTTGTATTCAATTATAGATGTGTACTTATTTAATGCTACATTTAACGTATTTATTGAATTAAAAAATTCCATAGTAAAGGTATTTTGGTTAATTAGATTTTTCATTTATTCATTAGTATGAATAATTAAAGTAAATAATTAATTGTAAATATATTAATTAAATTCATAACTTGGCAATATTAAATAGTTGATTAAATAACGTATTTTATCGTGTCGAAATTAAATACAGATTATCCCTACCAGACAGCGTTCTGTATCATTCCACGTTTGTCCACGCGTTAAGTCCTCTATGTGGACAAAATGTAAAAGAATCAACAACAGCGATGAAAAGGAACGCAGTACAGTACTGTCGCGGTTATTTAAACAGATTTCAACTTGATAATCATGCTTGCGAGATGATGTTTTGTAATTAAATTACTGTTTTATGTTATCAAGAAATACTCTGTGCCATTTCAATATTTTTAAAATACTTATCTTTTTTGGGATTTTTTAATGGTGTACTTTAAATTATACAATCTAAACGTTTCGATAACACTTACAGCAGTTTAAATAATAATAAACACTTTGAGGCAGTTTAACAATATTTAATTTTAATGACCTAGTTATTCTTTACTACAATTTTATAGTTGGCTTATACGTTTCTCAAACTGTTATATTAATAGCAGGCTTATGTTTATGTTTGAATTTTTCAAATTTGACAAAATTGTTTACTACATCTTTAACAATTTTTAACAAACATTACTACTGACGAAGATAACTGTAAGTGTTATCGAAACGTTTAGATTGTATAATTTAAAGTACACCATTAAAAAATCCCAAAAAAGTATTTTATTATGAGTGTTAATGGTGAAAGTTTACATTTTCATATTTCAATATTTTGTAATAATTAAATAGTAAATTTTTGCAAGGCAACGACTGATTTTTCTAAAGGTGACGCCAGCTTAACCAAATGCTTGTTATGACCTTTAACGTACATTTAAGTACTTAGTTCAGCTTGTGTTTAATAATCCTTTAATTGATCCCTTAATCATAAACAATTAACGGGTTATGGTACGCGATTCACACTGAGACGGTGTTGATTATTTATCGCTATAAGTTTGTTTATACTACCGCTTCGCGGATTAAAATCCAATGCAGGGTGATTGTTTATCGATATCAGATAATTTACATGACCGCTTCGCAGATTAAAACCGAAATGGTGTGATTATTTATCTATATAAGTTTGTTGACAAGATCACTTTATGATTGCGGAAAACGGAGATTACAACAAACAAAAAATGTCGAGGTCAAACATTTCTTTTAAACCCGATCACAATACCCTCCTTATATTTCAGTCGTGTATACTTACGCATAGGCGACATGGTTCGGAATGTAAAAAGATTTCGCGGAAACAGTAATATATTTATGGCTCCAACGGTTTATAATTATCTGTAACAAAATAATACAGCGTCTCATAAAGGTTCAACTAAAACTCTCGCTTCCCGATATGACCTAACGGATCCTCTAACTACCACTAACTGCCCCCGAATCACCCACAGTTTTCAATAGCTATTAAGTTATAACAAAAAAAAAATATTACGTGGGAACATTCCGCTCTTTCTTACGTTTCCAATTAAAATAAGTGTTAATTTTTAAAATATTCATTCGTCTACAGAAAACTCCTCTTCTGCAATTAGGTTTCAGCGTAACAAACAGAGGCCCATCTTTTCATTTCACCGTATGCTCCAGTATAATTAATTACCAAGCGGTAACATTTTACCCAATTTCGTGCGTATAAGCCCTCTAAGCGATTTGTCACGGTTTTGAATAACGCAGTTTCGGACCTCATGAGAGACATCGGCTTTTCTACCACAACATGTGGTTTTTCTTCTTTTCCGCCCTTAATTACATAAATTATACCGTGGTTATATTTATATAAAATAAAACATACTCTGAAAAGCTCTAACATATTACGGCTTATTGACAAGATGTTTAAACTCCTTAATTATCTTTTTATTTACGGCTTATATTATATCCCGTGATCATAAATGAATAAGTGATGAAAAGTAAAATAGATAACTAGATTTATTAAAAAATTGAAATACGTCTAGTTTTCTTAATTAATAATTGAATTGAATAAAATGTTTTGATTCTCACGCGTTTTTCACCAATGTAGACTTTATCACAAGAGCATGGTACTTCGTAAACACCACATATATGTGTTAATTTAAGAAAATATCCGGTGTTGTCATTACACAACCTTCCTCACAGTCAAAAGACCATGTAGTTATCAAGATTTAACTTTTAATGTCGGTGTGTACCTATCTAATGCGTGTAGTAACTTGTTCATAGCATAAGTATCATGTCAGCGAAAGTCGTGATTTTGTCACTTATCAATTCTACAGAAAAAACTATAACTTAATATTTTCTAGATTGTTAAAACCTCTGTAACCTTACTTGAAACAATTTTTGAGATAATTATTTGCCACTTTTTCTTCAATTAAATCCAAATATGCTTTTTTTTTTGCAATTTGTTCAATTCGTAAAAGAATTAAGTTTTATGTAGTTTTATGCACAAAAAGACGAATGCTATGGATTACCTAATATGATCGTTTCCTTGTCTTTTCATCCTAGAAGCTCTATGCTATGCTACGAGGGATACTATTTATGTATTGAGAATTGGCAACACTGGTATTGCCAGGTGAAGTTTGTCACTGTCATCTTAAAGTTTGACATTTTTGAGGTTATACGTATTTAGAACGTTTTGTCGTGCGAGCACTATTTGTGTTGTTTACAGTAAGTTGAAAATTTCATCTCAGCCAAAATATGGAATTAACTCGTGAAAATTTTCGAGCTATTATGACTTTCGACGTGGTCTAACTCAAGAACAATGCATTAATCAGCTGAATTCAACTTTTGGCGATGAAGCGCCATCCGCAGCCACTGTATATCGCTGGTACACTGAATTCAAACGTGGACGTAGTTCGCTCACGGATGAAGTTAAAAAATCAGTCGTTGTGCCGGAAAATATCGATGCTGTGCGAAAACTAATTGAAGAAGATCGTTATGTGACATATCACGAAATCGAGAGATGTTTAAGCATTAGTATGGCCAGCATACATAAGATTTTGCACGAACATTTGTGTGTTCGGAAGCTGTGTGCACGTTGGATTCCACATTTGTTGACAGATGCTCAAAAAAATGCTCGTGTCGATTGGTGCCGTAAAATGATTTCAAAATACAGCTGTGGTGCATCCAATGCGGTATACAACATCGTCACAGGTGACGAGTCGTGGATTTATGCGTATAAGCCAGAAATAAAAGGCCAGTCCACAGTTTGGGTGTTTCAATGTGAAGCAAAAGTTGTTCGTTCTCGAAGCATTAAGAAGCAAATGGTGGCATTATTCTTCACGAAAACCGGTCCTGTGGTAACTGTGGCTCTCGAAAATCAAAAGACCGTTAATTCAGCGTGGTATACGACCATTTGTTTGCCTGAAGTTTTCGGTAAATTGAGAGAGACCAACCCAAAACGACGAATCATTTTGCATCACGACAATGCCAGCTCACACACATCACATGCAACAAACGAGTATTTGGACACACAAAAGATCGAATTGATGGGTCATCCGCCTTACAGCCCCGACTTGGCATCCAATGACTTCTTCTTGTTCCCACTAATTAAAGATACACTGCATGGACAACGATTTTCATCGCCCGAAGAATCAGTTGAGGCCTTCAAAACGCATGTTTTAGAGCTACCTACCATCTTCTGATTGGACAAAGTGCTTTGAAGGGTGGTTCAATCGCATGCAAAAGTGTATAGATCTTAAAGGCGATTATTTTGAAAAGCAATAAAAATATTTTTAATCAAATTCATTTGTTTATTCTTTCATTCTCAATACATAAATAGCAACCCTAGTAAGAAGCACATTTCCCGGGCAATAAAACAATGTGAACTACACAGCCATGACATCAGACAAAAAGGTAATATAAGACTAACGTACTGCAGGTTAACAAAAACTCAAAATGGCATTATCCACCAGTTACGATCTTTATACAATTATCTTCCTGGTCACATAAAATCTCTTACGTTATTAAAATTTAAAGCGAGAACAAAAGAATTTCTAATGTTAAATTCATTTTATTCATTTGATGAGTTTATCGCTAACGTTAAGGCATCTAGATGAACTAGTTAATTATTTGTTTCTATGTTCAACTTGTTGGTTAACCACCAAATCATGTTTCTATTGTTTATACTTATATTATATTTTTTATTCTATAGATAATTTTTGACGAATGTAAGTGTACCATCACGTTCGTTCGCTCAATAAATATTATTATTAATATTGGATAGATGATGCGATTAAGATGCTCTTTCAAAATATAAAATGTCTAAAGGATATAAATTGCTCTGCGTCCGTATCTGTAAGTAAATGGTCGACTTATAAACAACTTCGTAGCAATTCGTAGGGAAAAGAGAGTCTACATTGACAATCAACTGTCTAAATGTTCAAAGGGCGTACACTACAGACACTTGGTATTCGCTCAGAGAATGAACAGTAAGACAGTCCTTTACATTTATAAGAGACAAATCAACTATATAATTATTTCATAAACCTAGCCAGTCAAACTACAGCAGACGTAGAAACTTTGCATTATTTCTCGAATAACGTAAAAGATTAAAATTAATTACATATTTACTGTTCAACTTTTTCGTTCATAACAAAAAAAACGTAAAAGATTACTTTTAATCAAAATTCTCCCTTAACTGATGTTACTGATGCGGACTAAATTAACTTTGTATACTTTCTAAAAGTCGTTGCTTTAGATATAGATTCTATTTCTACTAATATGTTGTTGCTTTGTCTACCGTATTCTAATAAGGCTTTAACCAATATAATAAATTCTGCTATTAAACTCCTAGAATTTCCAAATGTATGGAAGCATGCAATAGTGCAACATCTTTCTAAGATTTACCCTCCTGATAGTCATTCTGACTCTCAAATATTAGCTTATATTTTATCAAACAAAATTTTACCTTCCTGCCAATCTGGTTTTTGCAAATACCATTCGACTACTACGGCACATATTGATATTAATAACAACATTTTTTTATAGCCGATCGGGCACATCTGCATAAGGCATTTGATCGTATTGGTCATCAACTTTTGATTGTCAAGTGCATTATTATGCTTTCTCTGATGATGTTGTCTAGTGGTTTAGAATTTATTTATTGAATAGACTCCAAACTGTTAAAGTATCGTTCGGCTCCAGCATAACATTTTCTAATCCCAGGACCATTTCTAGGGGGGTACCGCAGGGTTAGATACTTGGCCCATTTCTTTTCAGTGTATACAAAGTCGGTTAAATGGAAGAACAGTTGCGTGTTTGTCTGCCCAAAAATAATCTAGATTTATTTTATTTCAAATCGATACCAGGTGAAAAGCGAAAATGTGTATTTTCGAAGAACAATATTTTCTGTATTATGGAAATTTTTAAGATATAGATAAATGGACAAGGCGATCTTAAAAATGGTATCAAAAAACTTCTACGCCTACTAGGTTGCAAACGGCCAAAGTTTTTGTTTTTCTTATGGGCGCCATATTGAATTTTTGCATTTTTAATATCCGTTCAGTAGAATTGTTTTATGTGTAAAATTTTAGTGTTTTTATAATTAAATAAGTGATTTTTTTCTAAATAATGTTTTATCAAGCAGTACTTTTTGGTTTAATTCTCACATCAGAATTATGTTGTACAATACGATTTTTTAAAGGTTGCAATGCAGTTCCAATATATAGTTTTTGATAATTATTACAAGAAATTCGGTAAATAGTATTTGTTTTTTGATTACACAGATTTCAATTTTGTAAATAACCGAGAACCTTTATTTTGTGACTCAAAAGCTGGTTTTATTTTATATTTAGCTAAAGATTTATAAATTAAAGATTTTTTATTCGTGTAAGGGACTGAAATATATTTATAATTTTGATTAGATATGTTTTAAAATTATTATAAAAACAATTAACTCTTTTGACAATATCTAATATTCCTTTTAGAGGATAATTATTTTCTTAAAAGCTGTTATAATTTGATGTATTTGTTTTTTTCTAAAAAGGTGGTCTGTAATTCTATCAATTGTGTTTCTAACTACATTTAATTTAGTTTTAAGTGAATGATTGGAATTAAAATTTAGAAATACCCAGCTGTGAGTAGATTTTTGATGCCAATCAATTTTTGTTTCGTTTTGGTCCCTAATAACGATAGTATCTAAAAAAGAAATTTTATAATTTTTTTCAACCTCTACTGCAAATTTAAGCTTGGGTGAAAATTAATTTTAGACTTCTCAGATGTCATAATTATATCCTCAACGTATCTAAAATGGAATGAGGGTGAAAAGCTTGATCTATATTTAAACAATGATCTTCTAAAAATTCCATGACTAAATTGGCGGACGTAGCTGAAATAGGTGACCCCATTGCACACCCAAATGTTTGTTGATAATAATCTTCTTTAAATTTAAAATATGTTGTATTTAAACAAAATTTTGTCCCTTCAAAAAATTGATTTTTGTTTAAACTGGTGAAATGTTTTATTTCTTTCCATTTTTTATTTAGAATTTGAATAACTAGGTTAATTGGACTGTTTGTATATAATGTAACGTACCAATTCTTGTCTATCGCTACCTTAATTTAAGTTTTAAAAACAGAAAGAAATTCGCATGTAATTTAATACATTATTTTATTTTATTATGTTTACGTTTTTTTTTGTAACGATGGTATCAAAGTTCAAAGTTCCCTTTCGCAGATCAGGCACATGCAATGCTAGCGCTCATAACTATATTCCGGAGAACGATATGAAGTAATAGAAGTATACCTATTCCGAGTATAGTTTGGGTGAGTACGGTTATCTTAGCCATTCGCGCTTATAAGGGCGATTTGGGGAGCGGAGCACTGTGTCTCCATCTCCAGCAAACGTCTTGCCTTTATAGAGTACGCTTCATATTGATTTCGGCGCGTACCGCGCGTGTGTTTATATATCAAAACATTTTAGCTTTAAATTTATACTAATTGGTTGAGGGAGATTCTTGTATTGTAGTTTACATGTTTGCAGATTTTCAAATAATCCAAAAATTAAAAATGTAAATTAATACTAAAAATTGATACGATACCATTGAAGCTAAATTTGAAATATGTCAACGAATTTTAAAGTAATTTTACTCAGATTACTAATTTAGGGGTTTTTGAGGTCGCTGAACAAGAATATGATATTAAAAATTGAAAATGGCTAATCCAATATGGCCGGCTTTTGTAAACAATTTATTGAAAATGAGTATTTTAAAAGCAATTTTACTAAAATTGACATTATAGGGGTTTTTGAGCCCATTTTTTTACACTAATATAATTATTATGTCTTATTATTTAAATTTTAAATTTGATTCATTAAAATAAATATACGAAACCGTACCTTAAAGAGTGTTTTGGAAATTAGATCTCTGTTAACGCTCTGGTACAAAAGTATAATGTCTACGTGTAATATGGAAAAATTGAAATAACATGTATAAAAATGTATAAATATTATTGCTGCAATTTTTAAAAAAGAATTCTTTTTAAATAAAAAAATAAAACAAGGAACAAATACACGTGGTTGATGTTCTTGACTTCACAACACTGAAAGTGAACGACTATTTTCAAAATTCTCACTTCTCTAATTAAGCGCTACTCGCCGAGCAGGTGTTCCTTCATATTCTATCTCTCTCTTTCTACTAAATATTGTATTTTCGTCGTTACTTAATATTTTCAAACTAATTGTGCCCACCCTCTTGCATAACTCACGAGCCGCCACTGATTTTTAGTAGACGAATTATCCATTAATGTGTGAAAACAATCCGCGTGTATACAAAAAGTCGATTTCGATGTAATATGTGGACTGGTATTCTTTACCATCATACCGTGTTTTAAAAAAACGAAGTTGATAGTTCCGCAAAAACGGAACGTCGGATTAAAAAATTAATAATGCCACCTTAAAGGGCATTAAAAGTTGCTGTAGAGAATGTCATCTGTTTTGGTCTAGATCAAATATTAACGCCAGAAAAAAATAATTTGTAAAACCTAAAAATTCAATTTTTGTAAAATAACTTAACAACCAAAAATTTCTTTAGGGTGTTTCTAAACACTATTTTCTTAGACCTTTGATTACGCAACTTTTCTCCTAATTAACCAAATCTGTATCTCTTACCGTTTCTAAAATCCCCACAGTGACCCTCTTTATCTTGGACACACAGAGTCACGGATTATGCCAAAATTGAAATTTGGTAAAGGTACTATATACGTAGATTAAAATGATTTATTTATATTTAGACGTGTATTAATTTTTCAAGTACGAAATCAATAAAGTACTAAAAGATATTCATGTTGTGATTTATAAACCGTTGCATAACAAATTACAGCTTAATGTATATAATTATTACAAGATGGGTCTCTGTTTGTGTTTCGAACAAGGTTATCTCATTTGGGTATTGTATTTTTAATATAATTGCGTTTACATAATTTGTCCAATTTCTTACTATTACGAATAGTTTTTAAGCTTATTATATAGTTGTGCTTGCGTGCTTTGTAGAACAAAAAGGAAGTGAACTATTTTTAATTTTAACGATTCACTCGTTCCATCCGTACATGGAAATAGAATGTCAGCTTTGGAACAAGAAAATAAAGTTGTTCGTTTTCGTAAACAAAATATTTATATACATATATAATGTATTTTTGTATCAAAATATATTCATTTTTTTTTTGTTACAGAAAATTCTTCCACAAGTTACCGTTGTTGTAAGGCAGTTCACCGATTCTAGTACAGATCTCAAACATGCATTGGCAACAAAAATTCCTAAAGAACAAGAACGTGTTAAAAATTTTAGAAAGCAACATGGTGCTACGAAAGTCGGTGAGGTGACCGTTGAAATGGTGAGTATCATTGTTTAATTTCTTGTAAATATTTTTTCTGTCTACGTCGTCGCAAATGACGTATATTTTTCAAATTTCACAAAATTGTTTCAATATCTTTAACAATTTCAATAGACAATATTACTACTGACGAAGATAACTGTTAAGTGTTAATTGTTATCGAAACGTTTAGATTGTATAACTTAAACATACAAATTCACCATTTAAAAAACCCAAAAAAAGATAGTATTTTAATATATGTAATAATGGTAAAAGTTTACATGTTCATATATTATTTATAAATGGAGAACTTTAGAAACAGAAAAATATTTATAGCCGAAAAGTAAAAACTGTACAAAAATATATTATAACTTAAATATTTATGCAGGTGTAGTAATTGTAGAAGTTTAGCAAAAATTAAAAAAAGTAAAACAAAATGAATAAATAACTACGGTTTATTTGAGGTTGATACAATCTATATGGTGTAATAGATCTCTTAGAAATTTTGGTAATAAAGACTATAAAGCTTACCTTCGACGGAAGTCGCACAGCGCAGCTTTTGGAACCATGAAATACTATTTTTGTCACCAATGAATGAAAAAAGGACACTACCATGTGGTCATAGTACAACTTTCCGACTATATTCCATTAACTTGTTACACGTCCAAACCGCACTAGGTGTCGTGCAGGCTTATCGAAGTAAGCGGGTTGCCAAGCCAGCTACAGTAGAAATGGGCGGGGTCGATATAAGGAATAAAATGATTGAAAGATAGTTTCAAACATCTTACGCTTACCATAAATCTACAACTCACAATGCTCAGTCCAGGAAAATTGTCTCTAGGCGCCACCACAATCTTAAATTTTGCTAAAATAAATGATATAGTCTTAGGTGGGATGTTAAATTAATCCTATCTGACTGTGGAAAACCATTCACCACTCAAGTTCACTCACACTTGAAAAGAAATTGATCTAATTTCTAACCGTTCTAAAACTCTGAATTAAATAAACATTACTCAATTTAGAAAAGAATCAAAACAGGTAAAAAAAGGTCGGTTTAATAATTTTTGTATCGTCAAAACATTCGTTTGTAGCTGAAAATTTTAAAAATAGAACGGTCAGTGCTTTCATCATAAATAGTATCGATATCTTTTATGAATACTTCGTATTTAGACATTCATCAATAGGTTTAAATTTTAATACTTCGAATCTGTAATTTATACGTAATAAAAAATTGTCAGTAGTGTTCGGTATCTGATTGACTGTAAAATAATTCAAAATAGTTAAAATAAAATTTTGTTATCAATCTGGCTCATTACACAATTTCAAATCGGTCATTAAACTCAAAATAAAGAAAGATTACTTTCAATTATCAATATATGTAACCCATTAGGTAAATTGACACAGGTTAATGCAAAAATTATATCTCATCTGACACAAATACACAACAAAAGTAAACTAAATACTGGATATATATTGACAAATTTGCACTTGTAAATATGTACATACGTATAGAAGAACACCACAAAAATCAATTATTATAGACTAAAAATTTCCCCAAAATTCTTATTACTAAACACATTAAAATAGCTAAAGTTCGATTATCCCTTTTACTTACAAAAAAAAAATAAATTGTTAACTCAAGAAGCAAAAATGAATCTAGAAGATAATCGTACTTGTATCTGTTACATAAAATATAAAACTAATTCTTACAATTTATTTTAATTAATCCTTTTTTCGAGATGTAGTGAAGTCCATATGGTCTCCTTTCACTAATCCTTTTAAATTTGCAAATACACGTGCACAAAACACAGTAGATGGCCGGGTCCGTTAATGCATTCGGCTGTACACTCGCGAGCAGTTGTCTGTACACTCGCGAGCAGTTGTCTGTCGTTCACTTGCATATTTCACATAGGCTCTTTGCTTTCATTTAAGATTTGCCCTTCAACGTAAACGTTTAAGACAATAAAGAATGTTTACTTCCACTGTATAATGGAATTCTTATTTGCTTTATACAATTGATTTGATGTTATTATCGATTGTACACATATACTTCATTCAATGTCAATGATGATCACCAATGTCTTAACTAAATTTACAAACTTTTAGTTCGGTTACTTAAAGGGTTACTTCAGGATTTCTTTTTATTATTAGATCACGCGCTCTACTACTGAACACTCAACAAAATATTTGCTGTGTTATTTTCAAATCTGCTTTCGCACCTTTTTTTTAATTTCTTGAAAAAAATCTATATTTTTTTCTTTAACTCACAATTAAACTATTTATTTATAAATGTCTATAGGATTTATTCTCTTTTGGGTTTTTAGCCGCTATATATACGTGCTGTTGAAACTACAATTTTCACAAATAAAAAATCCACACTGACCATTCTAATGGTCCCTTCAAAAACGCCGCACGAGATTTACTTAAGCTATCACCGAACCATTCTAACTCACTACTCCTGCAATTGGGCTCTCTTATATACCCTCTATCAAAAATTCTCGCGCCAAAATCAAAATTTACCTAGCACGATCGTGTATTTCGTGTGTTGCTTTGCCGCGTCAACGTCCGAAACGGAATCACCGCTACGCAAAGTAAGAAGAACGTCCGCAAAAACCATTAATTGCAATTACATTATTCAGATCATAGCTCACCTTTTTATTAAAGTTTCACTGGGCGATCTCTATTTTCGCACAATTCAAGCATACGATACGATAACTAATGCTTCATTAAATTCCGGTAGCGTATCATTTTCACAAATTTACATTCTACATGCACAAACAAAATTTTTTTTTCGTGCAAACTCATTTCATTTACATTCAAAATACGTTACCAAGATACTGTATATACATGGTGCGTCAAAATAACCTTACAAACTAAGTTTAAATATTTTGGTTGATCATAGTTTAGTTTCTATAAGTTTGTAGCACCGAGTTGAAAAATCTTATGTTGTATGATCTAGTCAGATAAACGTAATCTGCTAATGTGTCTCTGACATATCAATCATTCATTTCGCCATAATTCAGGGGCTAATTGTACATTGAAAAATATTCCTATAGTTCTTCGTTAAGAAGATAAAAGGTATTAAAGTTTTAGTAAAAAACTCAATTTTTACTTATCTTCAAAATCGTTTAAAACATTTAAATGAAATGTTGCCCGTTTTTGACAGTTAAATGTAGGCGAATTTTTTATTTAAAAAATGTCATTTTTAATTTCACCAGTGGCGTGTGCACGGATAAATCGCAACACGTTTTCGATCAATTTAGAAGGAAAAGCTGTTTTATCTGACTCTTCGTTTTCAGGTTAAAAAATAAAAACTGTTTATATGCAGGATATTTTTCAGTGGTTTTAATTACGCTTAATTTATCTTTTTTTTTTTGGCATAACACGTTAACCGACCAATGATTCGGCATTTGGTTCTCAACCAAAATTACCATTTAGGCCCCGTGACCCGCCGTATGGGTCTCATTACTTGCTGTACCTTTTTGCTCTGTGAACCGAAGTTTGGTTCTCACATTGCATTGCCGTATGTGGGATATTAAAATGTGGAGTCTGGCGGTTCGGATTTCGTTTTTTTTTTCGTTGTGCGAGTAATCTGCAAAAATTTTTTTCTTGAAAAGTAACTTTTATTACAGCAATAAAAGGAGCTATAACATTTATGAACATCAGAAAGGCATGACAGACAGTAATATTTGGCGCACTCTAGGCTACGAAATCTTGTCTTTAGTGTCTGCTGTTGTGCCTTTTTCCGTCCTTCGCTGTTGCTTATTTTTTTTAGAGTTGTAATCGCAAATAAGAGTGGGTTTGTTAATTTTTTCACCACCCCGCCTTGTTATTTGTTGTTGTTTCTGCTGTGTGGCAAGTACTAAGGCACAGTACATCCCTCTTGTCATGCCATTTTAGAACAACGACTCGGTCATGTTCTCTAGCAATTATGTCGCTTTTGTTTTTTTTTTAGCTTTGCACTTGTTACGTCTGTAGGAATAAACCTTCGATTACTCCTGATAGTGCCCACTAAGTACGTATTTCGGTTTAGAAGATCTTAAGCAAGAGTTACACTAGTATAACAATCGTCAGTGTAAAGAATCCTACGGTGATCTAATAGTGGTTTCATAAGTTTTAACACAATTTTCGATGATGCACTAATTTTAGGATCCTTATCAGTTCAGTAGTAAACTTTTAGATCGTAAGTGTATCCTCCTGTGCAACAAAGTTTGTACAGTTTTATACTAAAATTATGTCGTTTATTTTTGATGTACTGCTTAAAAATTAATCGACCTCTAAATGGAACAGTGGTTTCGTCAATGCAGACTTCTCGTCTCAGTCAGTAATTTCAATAAAGGGCCCAATTTGGCTAAACGATCACTACTTCATTATTGCTAAAATGATGGACACGTAACAATAATTCAAAGTGGTTTTCTTAGAAATTTCATTTGCATATAAATTAATTTTTCTCCAATAATCTACAATTTTACTAAGTCCACCCACACACAGAGGGCAAAAAATTATCGAATTTCCTCTTCGTCAATGTCTTTCCATTTATGAAGTCGAGATTTTTCTTGAATTCCGGCATTATTTTTTTGTTGAGCGTACCGGTTCGTTTCATTTACAATAAGATTTGATTTGCGTCTGCATATTTCATTGTAATGAAAAAATCATCAATAGTTATAAACACTGTCGTATTTTGTAATACGTCAATATGACAGAAATGTTTATAAATCACAGAATTCTAACTGATCGACATGAGTTAATGGCGTAATTTCTAAAAATGTAACAAATACACTAATTTCTCGAAAAGTATTGAAGTAAGGTATAAGGAACCCTAATACAGTTCGAACTATTGTCAAAAGACTATTCCATTCCGATAACAATTTCTTGGGCGTTGTATTTAAAATAACAAAGATATTTAACTTTGAAGTTTGTTAACTTTACGCGTTATTCTTTGTATTTTATAAATTATGATTTGAAACAATAAACAACAGAATACGTACTTCCAAATATTCTTATTACGATGACCTAGATTAGATTGTCTCATCTTTTCTGAATCGAAAAATACTTGAATTTTTTGAGAACCCAACATTTTCAAAAAATGTTAAATATTTCGGGAACTGTAAGATTTAGGTATAGGGAACTCTAATGAAAGTCTACCTTATTTTTTCACCTTATTTCAAAAAAAAATTAAAAAGGAGGGTATTCCATTTAAAATAATATAACTTTAATAAGTAACAAGTTTGTAGATCACCCTGTATAAATCAAACTAATTTTAGAAGGCTTACATATTCTCGCCCAAACAGATTTAGAAAAAATTCAGTCGTTTGGGTGCTAGAGACCGACGCTTTGGTGGTGGCCCACCCTGTATATATATATATATATATATATATATATATATATATATATATATATATATATATATATATATATACCGGGTGTCTACTCGCAAAGTCGAACATGGGCAATTAACATGTGTATTCAGTTTGTAGGCTTTTGGTAATTATTAGTAGTACCCCGGTACCATTCGCCATTTTGTTTTTTTTGTGACGTCACCCTTGAGACACCTTAAGTTTCACTTGTTATATATGCCCACGTGGGGATCGTATTTTTTCACCTGAGAATGAAAAGATTTTATTTAATCTGTGTTTTTTATTATTAATATTTATTAGGGCCCGTTTTGATTTTTATCAAAGGAGATTGCGTAATTGTTATTAAAATTATTATTACATTTCTTTTAATCCCCATCTACAGACTGTGACATCCGGATAAAGCTGACATCTCATAGGTATGTCTTGAACCTTATTCCTAAGGTTACTCATTCTGGATATGTTGCAAATGTAAAACGTGCTCAGCCAAGAATTTTAGATGAAGCGACCCAAATTGATGTCTTGGGTCATTTCGGAATCAATCTTAACACTTTCTTCATAATAAAGATAATAATGCATTAAGCATTTGTGACCTAAGGGATAACTTTCATAAAGCAAAAAAAAAGTTATCTTTACTTTTGTCGCCAACGAAAGGGCTGATAAAAAACGTCAAAATAAAGGAACTAAAAGGACGATGTAGCTACATATGTATGTATCAAGTCCATAATGCAAGGCTGTATTGTACGAGTCCGGTTTAAGGCCAAGTGAGCGTAGCGAGTAAAGCCATAGACGGCGAGTTCAATAAAGCCTTATTAGGGACGAGTTGCATACAAAGCTTTATATTCGACTGCTAAATTGGGCTTATTAACAAACAGACATTTATTCAATGGCATTTTTGACATTTTATGACTATAAACAGTCCTTTATAACGTGGTCGGACATATATACTTTTTATGTATTCTATAGCGATTTTTTTAGAAAATCTTCACATATCGAGAAATCCGAGTTGAGAATTTTGAAATATATACATACACCTTTGCGTATATATACAACTTTACAGTAAATCCGGGTAATCCGTTATACTTCATTTATTCAATTATCATCGACATTAATTTCATGAATAAAATTCTTAAATGTATTTTTATTACGTAAGTGTTAATAACATTACCACATTTCAAATTATATGAACTACAATTGTCTATGTTTTTGTTTTTTATAGTTCTGATATGTTCTGAGCACGTCGTCATACCAATATACTTAGCTACAATACAAGGGTTAAATACCTGCTTTATCCTTCTTAGAAACCCTGTGCTTGTGTTTGCAAAATGTTTTTGTGTGTATTAATAGGAACTAGCGTTACGTGTACGTTGTTCAAGATTTTTGTTTGTTCTTAAACTTCTTCAAAATGTTGGCTGCTCCAAAGGTCAATGAATTGATAGATTCCAATTTATCTGTTTGTGTATTTTTTTTATAAATGTTGAAATTAAAATTATTATTTATCATACTTATTACTTATTGTCTAGGTACAAAATTTTATTGACTGCTTTTTCGTAAGTAAACCCTATATCTTGTAAAAGTTTGAAACTCTAATTCATAAATTTCATAAATTTTGCCCGGCTATAGCTCGATCAGAGGAGGGTAAGGTTCGTTTATTTCTTTTGGCAAATACTTCCATTATATAAATTACATTTGTAAAATATCGTATCTTAACTATTAAAATAAACTAAATACATCATAATAAAGAAAAATGAATTAAAAATACACAAACAATCCCCAGGTGATCTCTCCTTGTGACTGGTGTCTCGGGGCAGCAGCGACTTCCGCACAAGGATAGGTCATTGGGTCCTGCAGTGTTTTAGCCTCTGTGGATGTGTATAAAAAAAATCGAGTAATACTCGAAAATTATCAACACTCAATATTTGGTGTCTGATAATTAATTCTTCTTTATGTACTTAGCATGGGACTTACCGGGAAATGAAAATCTTAAAAAAAAAACAATATTTTCTTATTCTCAAAGGTTTTAAAGTAATACAAAAGTGTAAGTAGCCTTACATTTGGATTTTAAAAAGAAATAAATATATATTTATTCCGGGAAGGGCACAATAAGGGTCTAGTAATAAAATCATCGTGTTTTATGAGGATATTGGCGCTTTATTTTCTCTAAAACGAACTGAGTTAGTAGATCAACAATTTTTTCGCAAATTTATTTTTAAGAATAAAATACTATTTTTACGAAGTTTTAATTTAACTAACTGGACTTGCTATAATGTTAAACTTACTCAAAATGAATACGATATAAAATATTAAGACTAAACTCGAAACCACTTAAACAAAAGAAGAAACTATTGGTGGTTTCAGCCACTACTTTTACATTACGATTTATTTCAAATATTAATGAACGGGAGTACTTTTCAGAATTAGACCGAACAGGTGTTGTAATATAAAATTTCTAGTTGTCTCTAATGATTGGCGGGGACGTATTAAACAGCATTTGTGCTGGTGGCTAAATTTTTGGCCCCTAAAATTAGTTTAAATTATTGGCCTTTATCTCTTCGGTGTTAATGCTTTATTAAGTATTCTGATACGAAAAGCAGGAAATTCGTATATAAGAGCTTTACCTCCGGATTTAATTATTTGTCTGGACACGAAGTATAATTTCCTTCTAAAATTCTGGTTTTGTTTAATGGTCACGGGGATATCTAGGTTAACAGGCTGTATCAGGATTCTCTCGCCGATTGTCTTGCCCTCGTGAAAGCGATCCGTTCTCAGTCAAGTTCTCGGGGGAACGCGACCCAGTTCTCCTTCTGGCCGGCAGCACTTTCTCCCTGGTATCTTCTCGGGTCGTTGTCTGCTCCATGGCTGCAGGGCTGTCGGTGAAGTCTTCTAATGCATGAAACACGTTGTCGGTGGGCAGCGGCGTAGGCGAACGAACCTTCGGTGTCTTCTTCGGCTTCTTCTGGGTGTTGTAGTCCTCGTCGATGGATCTGTGGCCGTGGTCTTCTTGCTGGATCGGGGCTCGGGCACGTTGGACGTCGTCGTAACCGTTAGTGGGGCTTCCACTAACGGGGCTACGTCCGGAGGCGGCGTGTTCTTCGGTCTTCTCTTCTGTTGTCGCGTTGATGCTGATGCCAGCAGGATGATGGCGGCGAGCGAATCAGCCGTACTGGTTCGTCGTGCTCACCCGCGTCAGCTTCTCCGATGCGTCCTGCGTGGTCGTGCCAGATCAGGTTGTCGAACTCGAACTCGTACAATCTGCTCGACATCATTAAATTTTTAAATTAACTTAAGCTAAATTTGACCGATGCTACTCGTTCTCATCCCAACTTAGAAATGATTATTTTCGCGTTATACCTACGTATATTTAGGAAGAGACCTATGCGTGTTTGGGCAAGTGATACTTCGGTGGAGATTCTTGCGTTAAAACCTAAATATGCTTTCGTACTACGGGGGATGGGGGAATAAATTAATCCTTTGTTAATGAATATGAATTTTTAAGTAGAAAACAAATGGGTAAATTAAATAATTAATTTAAGATTTAAGTAAGGGTATTGGGATCTTTACAAGGTCTAGTATGATTGCGTTTGGGAGACGTGCGTTGAAGGGAAAGTGTACTGTTGTAGCAACGTACTCGAGATGTAAATGTATGGCGCTTTAAGTGAAATGTTGTATTGTGTAATGTAAAGGGTTTCTCAGTTGGAGAGCCTGGTTATGGCAATTGCTAGCGTTTCTTACTGGTAGTAAGTTCTGGTCGAGGGGATGCTTTTTTTTTTTTTTTAATTTACAGTATTTTGAAATGCACAAACTTTAATCAGAAATCAAGTTTGAGTAGTTTTTATATTTTAATGTTAACATATATCGTAGTTTCAGAAATACCGACCGTTGAACTTGATATCTTAAAAATAATGATAATAATAATAATAAGATTAATACTAATAATAATAATAATCTTTATTTACGGAAACTCCATTTTCAATAAAAATCACTACTAGTAAAAAGAATCTGTATAACCAGGGTACAAGTGACTGATACAACTAAAATACACTTACTTCTAGCGCCGCAGGCTACTAATATACAAAAAGAAAACAGTTTATATTGTCATACATTCCTCATGACAGATTTTTAAAATACCATAGTGCTTTACCAAACCACTTACATGAACAGCTACGTTAGCTAAGTTAACTAAAATTGGATTTAGACAACTCAATATAGAATAAGCTAATAGACTGTAACACCTGAACTAGATATAAATTGCACTTAACTAAGTAATTCGGAGAATCGATAAATCCGTTTATTATTTAAACTTACAAACTTGTATTATGAAACTAGACTAAAAATAACTAATATTTTTTTTGAACGTACCAAATTTAAAAATCTATTTTATCAACAAATTTTGCTCAAAACTGAAACCGAAACTCTTTTTTGTAAATGTTAATTGTGTCACTTGATTCCAAACGTTTAGGATGAAAATATTTACAAAGCGTTGTTACTCTCTGGATACTGTTGTTTTTTATACATATTGCAGATGCAGTGCTGATCCGAATACATGTGTCGTGCTCGGTTAGTTTATAAGTATCTAAATACAATACACAGATTGTTGCTGTAATAGTGGTGTTGGATAACAAATGTGGGTGCCAATTTAGTATTACTGCCGCTTTATCAACTTTTATTCAATTAATTTACAACAAAAGTATTGCATCCTTTATAATAATCAATCAAAATAAATGTGTATGACCGCACGTCGTTAAAAATAATAAGATGTAAATGGACATGTGCCCATTTACATCATTTCACTTCAATATAAAAATTCAAGGCAACCTTTTATAAATGACAATATCTAATAGAATGTTTAATTCTACATAAAAAACGTACTCTTGTTTAGGTCGGCTAACTTTATTGGTTTCTCATTTATTTGCATTTAATACTTTCAATGTCCATTGAAATTAACTTGAGCTAAAACACAGATCATTTCACGCATCTCACTGTTGGAAAAATTATTATTATGTTGTGGGATTTTACACTGTACCCTACCTTGAAAAGTGTAATTTGAATTTATTCGCAATAATGCAAATTCAAGAACAACACAATCGCTAAGTGGTTTATCTTGACTTTACCGACAATAATCCTACTATTACTCAAATTAATTGCTTGCCTTACATAGACTTTCCTGGCAATGATTAAAACGTTAGAATTCATTTACAAGTCTGATATTTAATTACTCGCAAACCTCAAATCTGATCAAAAGAATTGACCGTCTAGTGGTGGGTACGTTGTGCTATTTGAATTAGATAGGCTTGATGAGGTTAAGTGTTGCATCATGTGGGACAGGTAAACAATGAAACCACTCAAATTAAAATTAATAAGCTTTGCGCAATGGTGGTTCAACCCGTCAATGTACTACTGTGGGAAAGAACCACCAAGAAAACACAATTTAATCATAAATAAGTAATTGCACAAGTACATTAATAAATCCAATAACACAAAAAACCAATGAAAGGGTTAAGTATATAACAAAACACCATTAAATCAGGTTAAAGTGCGTAGACAATTATAACATCAAGAAAAAAATAAATAATAAGGAGTTTGGCTACACATGAACACAATAAAAAAAACATAATGTAATCGTACCCGCAATTATTGTCATAAACAAATCAGAATAAAAACTGCAATGCCAAACATGTGGCCCTTTAAAACCAATCATGCCGGTCTTCAAGTAAATAAGCAAATTAGAATGCAGGTTAAGGTACACACAAAATATAACAACAGTAAAATTGCACAGGTGATAATAAGGTAACTGCAAGAACAAAAAAAAAATAGGCAAGGAATTTACAAGTAGTAGACCGACACCCTCCCCACTCCTTTTTTTTACGTCACAAGCCCCGCCCCCTTTCACTTTTTTATATGCCCACGTGGGAGACCGGATTTTCCACCCTTATTTTTACACGCTTACGTGTAGGACGTGTATTTTCACCCCTATTTTTGCACATCCACGTGTGAGACCGTATTTTCAACCCTTTCTTTTCGGAGGCCCTTTTTAACACTAATTATTTTTTACCCCTAATTATTTTTTACCCGCTTACGTATATGACGTGTATTTTCACCCCTATTTTTTGCACATCCACGTGTGAGACCGCATCGTTTCTTTTCGAGGGTCAACCCTAATTTTTACACACCCACGTGTGAGACCGTATTACCTTATTTTTATGATTTCTTTAGGGATTAAACCTTATGGTTGTATTAAGGACCTTTTGACAGCTAGGACTTTTGCTAACGCGAGGACAGGGGTGGGGGCTGGTCTTAGCTTAGAACTGTATTTAGTGTTGGAGCTTAAGGCTGGTCTAGGGATAAGTCTTAGAGTTTAGTCTTGGAGCTTAGGGCTGGTCTAGTGGTAGGGTTGTTTTTCTGGTAATTATCTTCATCCTTAATTAAGGTCCTTTTGGTTGTAACCCTGGAGGCTGAGCAGACACACGCATACAATAAATGCATAATTAATAAGATATTATTATTATCGGTCCTATTGTTTTAAAACGGTCATATGCTACTGGAGAAAACGTTTCTAACGAGATGAGATAGCAGCTGTATTAGGATTAATCATACGTGGGGAATTTGAATGACAGTAAAATTTAATTATAGAACACTTATTTTTATTGTCATAATTAAAAAAAATCCTCAGTGAACTATAAAAAATTACTGACACTCCTAATGAAACAATTTTTTATTAAGTTAATTAATTACATAACAGTTTGTTTTCTAAAGCGAGTATTAAAACATAGTTTACCTGCATTGAAATAATATCCATCCGTCCGTTAAGAATGTTGTACGCCTTAATATTTTTTAAAGAAACTTAATGCTTGTGTTTATAACTGTAATTAAAAATCTGTAAATAAGTAAAGGGTTAACACCACACTTACCAGCTCTGTACTTAAACAACGTTTTAAGGCACTGATTTACGAGTGATAGTTACTGTTTTTATGCTGCATGTCAAACTAAAGAACAACTTGTGTAAAAACCACCTATAATTAGAGTGTAAAATATACAACCTTATCATCTTTATCGCACTTGCTGCAACATACATTTACTCTTTCTCTTAAAATAAATCGGTTTGAAAAATATTCATATACGGATACACAAAATTGTTTTATAAAAAACCATATTAAGTGTTTGGAATGTTTAAAATTCCATAACAATATGTAGTAAGAAATCACTGTTCACGTTTACTTTTAACTAATTACCGTGTAATTATATAACACTATTTAATTTAATAGTCTAAAAACCAATATAAATGGTTAATATAATTTCTAAAAAATATTATTAGAGTTGATATGCCGTTTTATTTCAAGTAATTGTTTTCAATATATATAAAATGTGTAAGTGGACCTGTATTATTTGTTGTAATATGCGTTATTACACTTTCTTTTTAATTACCGGTTGTAACCTTCTACTTACATAAATTCAACTTATACACGAATTAATAACGACTTCCACTAGTTTATAACACAATCGCTATGTAGCGTGTTTTTATTTACACCCGTACTTCTATAAACTATTAACGCTCCATTTTAATAGGGTGATCAACTATCTGAAAAAGGTTTACTGTTAAAGTATACGATGAAGATCGTTTAAAGCAAACCTTGTATTATTCTTATATACGAATGATATTTCAAAAATACTAGTATAATTAACATGAAGGTTTATAAATCTACATCCAGACAAGGAAACAGTTTTAAACACAAAGAATTTATCTGTAAGGGGCAGACAATGCTATTACATAAGACGTTTTTACAAAAACGTGGTTATTCCACATTGAGAAAATTGTTAGTCATGAGAAACAAGCTGGTCTTGAAGTTAGCTAGTCATAGGTTTTGAAGTTTACCTTGAAGTTAGCCTTGCGAGCAACTTTTATAAAAAATGTACACCTGAGTTTAAGTTGACGTATATTGGTTTATGAATATTTTTATTATTCTAAGAAAAAATGTTATTAAAAAATGTTTTCTATTAATTACCCTTTGTAGACTATATGCTTTATCTATACACGAAATTTTATTTCACAACAGCATACTCATTCTACCTTGAGAAAATTGTTAACCTAGAGAAACAAGTAGGTTTGAAACTCAAACAACCCCCTGTTACCACTCTCGTCAATGTAGATAGAGGTCCAATGCTGGTCTGGTTTGTTTGCAGGATCCGTGTTTACGATAATCGCACACGGTCGAGGTGCGTGTCTGGGTAGTTGATTAGAAGCACATACAAGTCGAAAACACATTCTTCTTGTGGCTGGGGGTCGATTTCAAGCATCTCAACACTTCTGCCGCATACATCTTTGTGGATTTTTTATCAGATGGGATTAATAGCAACGTCAACTAAACGTTTTAAAAAATTTCTAATCTGAAAATAAGAGTGACGTAATCTAATTTTATTTGAAATTTCATGGAGAGTATCACCATCATCGAGATTTTGAGATACTACCATCTCATCGTCTTCACCTTGAACGATTATATTGTAACCTATAAAGCAAGCTAATAACCCTAATAGTTTATCAGACATTATTACATGGACATGAGGTTAGTCCTAAATTAAATGGTTTCAACGCTGCTCTGGGAATGCTGTACACACTTAAAACCTTTAAGTCTGCTCGCCGAAGTTGTACCGTATTCACTTTCTTCAATTTTATCTGCACTCTGTTTCGAAGCTGTAGTACGTTTTCTAATACATAAACAGAATCTTCAATACTGTGACACGTGTAGCAGCAAAACACATTAGCTAGTTAGTTTCACCTCTATATTACTTTACATGCAAGCCTGATCTTATCATAAATAAATACATCTGTCAAAAAAAAAGCTAATTAAACATAACTCCACGGCCAGGGTATAGCAAGCAACGCTTCCAATTATAGCTCTTAGTCAACACAATAGGGCCTACAACTACATACAATCGACTAGCACTGCTTTAGCACGAGGATCAAACGAAAAAACACGTACGCACGCACCCACGTAAGCACACACGTTCGCACGCACGCACGTAAGCTCGCACGTACGCACACTCGTACGTACGCACGCACGCACGCTCGCACGTACGCACGAACGTACGCACGCTCGCACGTACGGACGCTCACACGTACGAGCGTTCGCACGCCCGTACGCACGCAGGCACGTATGCGCGCGCGCGCACGCACGCACGCACTCACCCACGCACGCACGCACGCACGCACGCACGCACCACACGCACGCACGCACGCACGCACACGCACACGCACGCACACGCGCACACACGCACACGCGCACACACGCGCACACGCGCACACACGCGCACACGCGCACACGCGCACACACGCGCACACAGCGCACACACGCACACACGCGCACACGCGCACACACGCGCACACGCGCACACGCACTACACGCACTCACACGCACTCACACGCACTCACACGCACTCACACGCACTCACACGCACTCACACGCACTCACACGCACTCACAGCACTCACACGCACTCCACCACCACGCACTCACACGCACCAGCACCACACACACACACCACCACACACACCACACCACCACACACACCCACACACACCACACACCACACACACACACACACCCACACACCCACACACCCACCACACACCACACACACACACCACACACACCACACACCACACACACACCACACACACACACACACACACACACACACACACACACACACACACCACACACCACACACCACACACACACACACACACCACACACGGTGCAACACAGCGCATCGTCGTGTGTTAATGTGGATATGCGTGTCTGCGTACATGTGCGTGTGCGAGTGTGTGTGCGAGCGTGCGTGCGTGCGTGCGTGTGTGGGTTTATAATTGCAATGGACAGACTAAGAGCAGTCAATGGCACACTCCTGTTAGAGGCCCTATCAAACCGAAGTTTTGGTGAATGATAATACATTATGAGATTGATTGAAGAACTTTTGATGAGCTCCACGTATATTAAGATGTTGATATGTACATAACTCTAAAGTTAACAAAACAAAACTTGTTTTCTATTCTGTTTTTCATCGTAGTCACGTTGACTGACCGTGTAATGAAGGAATTACGCAAGCAGTCGATCAATTGAACATGATTCTCGACCAGATGGTATTTGACCTCAACTTATGGCACCTGTATAACGTAGGTATAATATCTCTTTTATACAATTTAATTAAGCCGCACATAGCGTCTTAAATAACCTGGTCGGGTACCAAATCTCTTGATGACATCAATAATATTGGATGTTTACCATTTGGGCAATTCAATCGAGAATCAAGCGAGTGAAATAATTTCGAGAGCTTGTTCGACCGATTTTTTTAACTTTGCTCTTGCGTAAATAATACAAATTGTTGTTTATTGGAGGTAAATACATAGTGGTGATTTTTTATCGGATAACTGTAGTTTTAGCACGAAAAAGTTTTACAATATAATTTTTTTTCTTAATTTGAATATTAACAGTGGGATCACTCGATGAAAATATCCTTCTCTTTTATTTAAGAGTTAATATACAGATATACTGTTCGCGAATGGGGAAAACAAACGATTTTATCAAAATAGATGTTAAGCTACGTTCCTAAATAAAATTAAACTAAGATGACATTTAATGTGGAACCTAAATTCTATGGGAAATGTGTGAATTAACATCTTGAAAAGCATTTTACCACAATAAAATATATTGTACTTACATAATTGAAATACATTACAAATAGAAATTATATTAAATATGAACTAACACACTTTTATTACTAATTGTAGGTGGTAAAAACATGGTTATCAAAGTATAAAACTTCTAATCAGTCACTATCTACATCCGACCTTTCAGTTTGGCAACTGTGATGCCCACCATTTCTTCCCATTTATACCATTTCTTTATTGTTTCTTCAGTATGTCGCACACAATTAGCCGATAATGATTTTAATTAAAAGAGTACTTGCCGACGATAAGGTGAGTTGGACTCTTTAATGTATTGTTTAAGAAATTTAATTCGCATTTCTGCGATATAACTTTTTTCCAATAAAGCTCTACGGTTGGAGTCTTTTTCGAATTTGAATCCTAGCGATGGGATTGCACGATGAAGACTTCCGTCTTTTATTAATATGTGACTGTTACCAATTTCTACATTTAAACTTGCAACTGTGACATGTTTTTCTGTAAATAAATTAGTATGTCAAACATGTGTAAATGATTGTGATGTAATATTACTCACTTTGTGCATACATTTTGGTTGTTTCAGGTAGATCGTCAGATTTTGTTTTCTTGCGTGGTCGTTTTTTACCCGGACTTGTTAAAACAGGGTTAGATGCAGCTTGAGACTTGATATTTCTCACCGTCTTCTCAGATATACCCTAGGAGCTTGCCACACGTTGTAATTTCATGATTGTAATGAATTAAGATATAAATACTTAATCATACTTCTTGTACACTAGATACTAATATTAGGGAACTCCTATTTTCCTTAAAGTGTGTAATAAATGATTAAAAAAAGTAAATGTAGGAAATGAGGAAACAGTCAAAGGATAAACAAACAAATGGAGGTTATGTAGAATTAGTCAAATGAGAATTAAATCCATATGCATATAAAACAAATTAATTTCGCGTTTATAGGTTTACTCTTTGTAGCACATTTGCTTATTCAATATCGTATGTCGATTTCCTCAAATGCACTATGAATGTTCACCATCCTTATGTAGTTTTATATGAAAAGACAGTGAAAGCAAATTGTATAGCTAAATTCATAAATTAATGACGTAGTAGTAAACACTGCTGGCAAGGATAATACACATTTTGCAATTTGTGTTATGGTTTTATAACATTTAAAAATTAAAAAGTATTCATTATTTGAAGAAAAATTACTGTCGTTCACGCTGTTATTTGCCTTACCTTTCCTACTTCCAATAACATAATTTACTAGTTATCACAAGATAACTTAGATCTTCATATTTACTTCATATTTAATTTTTTTAATTTTATATTACCCAAAATCATGAATGCTTATTTATTAATTATCCAAGGATTATAATACATACACGGTTTCAAACCAAAGAGATAAGTATCTTAATTATGAATGATAATCGTGAAAGTTTGCATTTTTATGGACAGATCTCCTGAAATATATTGCAAGTGTATTATACTAGGAAAAGTTTAATAACAAAAAAAATACTACAAATCCCAAGAGAAAAAAAATTTATTAAAAATAAAAATTTTGTCGTGTACATAGTCTTGTTAGCGGGCGTGTACGTATTGTACCCATACCAAAGACTGCAAAATGTTTTCTGTCGTTGCCAGAATAAAAATAGAAATTTAGACATACTGTATTGTATAAGTTGATCATTGTAGCAATTTATTTATCTAATTGTTGATATTGGATATATACAAAATTAATTCTTATCTAATTTAGGTCATTGCAAGATTAAATTATAATGTCAAAGATCTTATTTAGGATGTCATTGAAGTGAGGATCTTAACCTTAACCAATTATATCTGAAAATGTATGGGTCTATTTTACATGTAATGTTCTCATATTACCATGATTATATCAGGTAGGGTATAGGTTGGCAGGGGGTACGATGTATCCCCTGCATGATAGGGGGTCCGGGAAAATTTTGAAAAATTTTGAGTTTAAATACGTATTTTTCGTGCTCCCAATTCGTACAAAAGTTTTTTTTCGTGTTATAATTAGCGTCCAAATCAATCGATTATCACCCAAACTGTGGGTACGTCCGAGGTAGTGCAATGGAGTTTTGTTGTTGAGGCCACTCTATTATTCGATAATCACAAATCACACACAGGCAAAAATGAAAGTTTATTTAAAAAAAAATAAGATAAACTTAGAATAATTGCAATTTACGATTTTCTTTATTATTTAATTTTCTCAGAAATATGTCCATATTTAAAGTTCTTGTCCTGTCTTTTTTTAAATGCTAAATAAACTAATAAATCAAGTGTAGGCGATGATTATAGCAGTGTACAAACGGTATATTTCTGTAAACTTTTTTTTGTATAAGTGCAGCAACGCCACCTTTCTACTGCTCATAACACTGGCCCCGTCATAACATTGACTTAAAAGGAAATTGTCAAAACCGATCCCATTTTCTGTTAAAATATTTAAAGTAAATTCTGAAAAGGTTTTCGCGACCAATTTTTCGGTGGTATGTGTAACCAGTAAGGATTTAAAAACTATATCGTTTTTGACATACATTATACCGAATGAGACATTTTCTCGGTTATTTTTGTCTCGCGTACTATCTTCCAAAATAATGTAAACCATGTCTGCCAAAACGTCAACAATATCATTTTGGATTTCTGGCGGAGTGTATTTTGCATTGGAAGGAATATTCTTTACAATTTCAACTTTTTTACGGTATACTCGAATAGGCTCAGGCTTTTCATTGCTGTAAGATCCACGCACGGCGCGTTCGTTTATTACAAGGAATTGGATGACTTCGGCAATAGATTTAATGTAGTACCTATTTTCCTGCAAAACTTTGTCATTAACAAGAGAAGAAATACTTGTGTTTGTAGCTACACGAGTTTCCTTTTCGGTCTGTATTATCATAGCCGTACAGTGCATGTCTGATATTTCATTCTTGAAATCCAATGCGTTTTTCCAATGTGTGTAGCCTGTTTTTATATATGACTGTTCTTTTAAATTCATGTTATTGGGCAGAAATTGCCGACAAGCGTAACAATACGCCGCATTTTTCTCAACTGAATACTCTTATACTTATACCAGGGACAAGCCATTATTATTGAGAATGAAGAAATTAGGCGGTCCATGGAAAACTAAAACTGTAGCCTCAGTAAGAGAAACTCTTTACTTGACATTTGCCGGTCATTTGCTAATTTATCTTAAATAGCATTTGAAAAAGATAGGTTTAAGTTTCGCAAGTGTAGTGAAAAAATGGAATTAACCCAAGAACATTTTCGCATAATGATTTATTCTGACTTTAACAAAGGTATAAGTGCGTATGACTGCGAAAAAGGTTTGAAATGAACATTTGGGGATCAGTCCTCTCCCTTGGTAACAATTTACAGATGGTAAAACGAATCCGAACGGAAGAACTACAGTTGATCACCAAAAAGGCGCAGGCCTTCCCATTACTGCTGTGACAGAGGAAAACATTGCTGCTGTGAAGAAGATTATGGAATCCGATAACAGAGCTAGTTACGCCGTAATAGAGGTTCAAGTGGATCATCATCTGTGAAAACAGTAATACACGACCACCTTCATCTGAACAAAGTCGTAATAAGTTTTGTACTCCATCATCTTATAGATTTTCAAAAAACAGAACGAATACGAGTTTGCCACGAAACTCTTAACATTGCTTAAGAATGGTGGACACAAATTTTATCGAAAATTGTAACAGGCGATGAAACTCACATACCATTTTTCGACATTCCAACTCGACAAGAGAACCGCGTATGGATCCATGAAGACGAGGCCATACCAACAATAATCAGAAAGCAGCGTGCAATGAAAGTAATGTACGCTGTGTTGTTTAGAAGTACCGGTCTAGTGAGCGCTATTAAGCTAGAGGAGCAGAAGACTGTCACAGATAAATGGTACGTCGAACACTATTTGGTGGAAGTGTTTAATAAAGTCACTAAGAAGGGAATTATCCTACATCACGATAATGCTTCTTTCCACACTGCAGAGGTAACTCGGCAGTATTTGGTTGCAAACAAGATTAAAGTAATCTCAACTCACCGGATCTGGCAATCTGCGACTTTTGACTGTTTTTTATGCTAAAAAAGAATTTGCGAGGAAGGAGGTTTTTTTTCAGAGAAAGAGATTGATGTTGCTGATCGGTGTTATTATAATAGTATTCCTAAAGCTGCTTGTCTTGGAGCGTTTAAGAAGTGGAAGGAAAGAGTGACTAAGTGCATTATATCAGAAGGCAACTACTAAACAACATATCTAAAAAAATTTTTGAAAAAGCTACACTGGTTTTTGTATTCTCAATAATAATGGCTTGTCCCTCATGCCATTCATTGTGAAATTTTTTTTTGTTTTTTGATACCCTGTTAAATGAATTAGTTTTATGCCATCGCCTAATTTTGCAAGATCATTGGGAAAGGTGACTGATTGTGATTCGTTAATGTTTTCATTTAAGTTTAATTGTCTCACCACATTTTCAGAGACTGTGGATTCATCAATCGTATTCTTGATTTCGTCTTCACTTGCGTCGAAGGTTTTTTTTATCCGAGTGTCTGTCTTATCAGGCAGTTCATGTTCATTTTCTTTTTGTTTATGCTTGGTTTTATTAGCAAAATACTTTCGAATATCCATTTTTGTTGCCTGCAAATAATAATAGCAGGTAATTATTTGTTTAACTACACTACTGGGCAGAGTGGGCAACAGTGTTAAAGTTAAATTATTTTTATGTTAAACACATTAAGTTTTGCTCCGAATATTGCTATTTATTTTTATTTAAATACGATACAGAATACAGTTACAGATGTCTAACTAGGCAGTAATGTAAGACATTTATATTTGTAGTGCTTGTTAAAAATAAAGCTGCAAGCGGAGCAAATTAATACTAAATGAGAAATATTATTATCTTTATCTCATTAACGGATAAAAGAAACCTAAAATGGATAAAGCTTTTGGATAATTTTAAAAGTAATGATACCTCTATAGTGGTGTGAAAAAGTCATGCATCACGCACGTCTACAATCTTAACATAAATTTTTCGCATTATTTCGTTAACTACCTTGTATTATCTGATTGTACTTCGTATATCATTAATGTTATTGATAATTATATCATAATTCGGTCTAATTAGGTATATTTTAGAGAATTCTAAAAAATAGTGTAATTATTAGGAACGTAAAGGGAAGACCATAAAATCTATTTAAAGTTAATTTGAAGAAAAAATTTCAATTAAATTGTGAGTATGTAACGGTTGCAATTACTTTAAGCTATTATTCGCTTTTTGCATTTCGTGTAGAAAGATAAAATGTGTTCTAAACCGAAGCAAACCAAATTATCAGACCAAACGTGGTTTGAAATTACTTTTCACCATAACCATGGTGCTTCTAGCCGCGAAATCGCGTCATTAGTAAAATGTAACCAATCTACGGTAGTTCAGATCATTAAAAAGTATGCTGAGCTTGGAAAAATCGACGACAAACCGCGTAGTGGGCGATCAAAGAAAACCTCCGTTCGAGATGATTCTGTCTTAAGACGAACAAACCTTGCAGATAGAAGTCTCAATTCCACTGTGAGGAGAAAACTGATTAGTTTTTGGATTGAGAGGATGTAAAGCACGTAACAAACTATTGCTTTCCGAGAAGCAAAGACTGAACCGTTTGAATTGGGCAAAGGAACATCTAAAGTGGACAACTGATCAGTGGCAAAGAGTATTATTTAGTGATGAATCAACTTTTAACATCAATAATCATGCTGGAAATACGTATGTCAGAAGGTTTTCAGGGGAAGAATTTTTACCAAAATGTATCATTCCAACAATTAAGCATCCAACCTCAGTATGGTGTGGGGTTGCATCTCCTCCCGAGGAGTTGGTCGGCTGCATATCATCTCTGGAACGATGAATGCCACAAAATACATTTTACTACAGAATAAAATGCTGCGAAATGGAAAAGATTTGTTTTGCGAAAAAAGCTTACAGTTTGAAAATGATAACGCACCTTGCCATAGAGCAAAGCTTGTTAAATCATGGATGGAGATGAATGATTAACTTATTGGACTGGCCAGCGCAATCTACAGACCTGAATCCCATCGAAAACTTGTGAAACTGAATATTAAACATCATACCAAGAAAAAAACCAACAACGAAGGTCGCCCTCATCGAATCTCTAATTGACCCCTGGCATCACTGTATCTCACTAGGGACAAACTGGAAAAACTGGTGAATTTCATGCCTAAAAGATATTAACTAGTCTTAAAAAACTAAGGTTGACCGATTAAATACTAAAATGAGTTTTAAATAAGATCATATTTGGCATAATACAGTATACGTTTTTTTTTACCAAATTTTTGATATTTTGAATAAAGCCTTTTTTTACTAAGTTACTTCAATGTTTTTTTTTTTTATTTTAGCTTAAGTCCTTAATTAAGAGCTGATATAGAGTATGGTTAAAATGCATTTGGGTGAAATGCTTTAAAGTTCATTTTTCATGAATTTTATGAGGTCATGCAGGGCTTTGAAACATTTTAAATGGGCTTTACTTTGCAGCGCAGCGCTGTCGTACGAGTGAAGAAGCATTATTTTATTTTTTATTTTGTCTTTCTACAAGTCGTATTATTTTTTGAATGAATCATAATTAATAGAAAAAATAGAAAAATGGCAATTTTTTTTTAGGCAGTGCCTGCCCCCTTTCTGGCTACGGCATTGATATCAGGTATAATCACGGCCCTAAATACTTGTCATAATCCATCTAAATGGAAGTTTAAACTGACATGTTTTTGTTCTAATGATAGGTAATTGATTAGTTAAATAAATAAATAAATAAATACAAATTATTTTAAAATTTTATAGCAACGTTCGTAATATTTTAGATTCTAATTAAGAGAATGAAAACAATTTTTTTTTCTACTAATTAAAACATTTATTCAAGTAATCTGTACCTATAAAAACGTGTTTGTTTTTTGAAGGAATATAATTTAACAAAAAAAAACTTCTAATTGTAAACATTTGCTAATTAGTGAAAATTCTTTACAGATGTATGGTGGCATGAGAGGTATTAAAGGTTTAGTATGCGAAACATCAGTATTGGACCCAGATGAAGGTATTAGATTTCGTGGATTGTCAATTCCCGAATGTCAAAAACTACTTCCAAAGGCCCCAAATGGTCAAGAACCTCTACCGGAAGGACTTTTTTGGTTGTTAGTTACTGGTGAAGTACCAAATCCTCAACAGGTAATTTTACTACACAAAAAAATATTTTCGCTACTAATATTTGTTGTAAGGTAAAAGCTGTTTCAAAGGAATGGGCTGAACGAGCAGCGCTTCCCGCTCATGTTGTTACGTTATTAAATAACATGCCCAACACTGTACATCCAATGTCACAATTATCTGCCGCTGTTACAGTTCTAAATAGTGAGAGTAAATTTGCCAAAGCGTATTCGAGTGGAGTTCATAAATCAAAATATTGGGAATATGTTTATGAAGATAGTATGGATTTAATTGCCAAATTGCCTGTTGTGGCTGCCACCATTTATAGAAATACCTTTAAGGACGGATCTGGGATTGGAGCTATAGATACATCAAAAGATTGGAGTTACAATTTTACTCATATGCTGGGTTATGAAGATCCAAATTTGATCGAATTAATGCGGTTATACCTTACAATTCATAGGTTTGTAAATTGTACCATTTTAAATGCACGGCTTATTAACTTTATTACTCATTTATTAATCTATTTACTAAATACAATTACGGATTTCCATAAAATATCTTAGTTTAAAGTATGTAGTACAATTTTGAATAATTTAAAATACTGATTCTTCCAAATTGTACCTTCGTTCTTTCTCTTCAAAACATACAATAATGTGTTTTAAATACAGGGTTAATGCACCCAAAAGATAAGCATTTTGTTAATTTATGAAAAACTTGAAAAGTTATTTTCCTTGATTGATTTTATCCAAGTAAGAAAAACTACAAAACCGCAATTGTTTATATAGGCAACACATATTTCAACCATGCAGGAGCTTTGCTTGAATAGTTAATAAATAATAAAGTATATGTGTGTATTTCAATTTCCTAATAAAGTGATTTACGCAATAAGCTATGTAAGTGTCCATCCACATGCAAATCATTTTTATTAGAACAATAACTGCAGAACTTCGATAAATAATTTAAATGATCTTTTAACAACTATAGTGTGCATAACAATATACCTACTATCCTCGCCAGGAGTGTTTACTGCTACGTTATCACATACAATAATATGGTGTAATATGAAAAGCATGAGTCAAAATTATTTTGTTATAATAAATTCTGATTAGAACATATACCCTGAGATGGCAGCATTTAAAGCTGCAGAATTCCAAAATACCATTACTTATTTATTGTGATGTATTTTGACAAAATTAGAGAACGTTGATTATCGTAATGAGAACGGTTGAAAAACAATATCCTTGAAATCTAACAGTCGTTTGGTACTTTATTTTTGCAGCCTGCAGGTTATGTAGGTTATAACACATTGCTGCCCTATTACAAACAATGCAATTTTCAACAAAATGTAAACATTTAATAATTGCAGTGGAATTATAGAAACAGGGGAATGGTTGTGTTGTAAGTTGCTGATAAACAATCATACAATTGATAATTAGAAAATTCATTTATAACTTGAACAATTTGCATGGAACAACTATCAAGATGCACTGTTTACACCTCGCAAGGCTACTACGTTTCATAATTGTAATTTCTTATTGTTGTTACCAATTCAGTAGCAACGATGGCCCACAATAAGATGGTAACATTATTACACAAAATGGATGTTAAGTTATGTGCCTAAATAAATGGAACTATTATTTGTACCAAGATGACATTTAATGTGGAACATAAATTCTATGGGGAATGTGTGAATTAACATCTTGAGAAGCATTTTACCACAAAATATATTGTACTTACATAATTGAAATACATTACTAAATTGTAGGTTGTAATAAGATGCTTATCAAAGTGAAAAACTTCTAATCGGAGTCACTGACTACATCCAAGCTTGCAGTATAGTTTCTGATGTTAATAATCAGTTTGTGAACTGTGATGTCCAACATTCCTTCCTGTTTATACCATTGCTATATTTTGTTTAAGAAATTTAATTCTCATTTCTGCGATGTAACTTTTTTCCAATAAAGCTGTACGGTTGGAGTTTTTTTTTTTAATTTGAATCCTTGCGACTGGATTTCATAATGAAGACTTTTGTCACTTATTAATATGACTGTTATGAATTTCTGCATTTAAACTTGCAACTGTGACATGTTTTTCTGTAAATAAATTAGTATGTGAAACATGTGTAAAAGATTGTGATGTAATATTACTCACTTTGTGCATACACATTGTATAACATATTCCTTATGGCCATTTTGAATGTTTCAAGTAGATCGTCAGATTTTGTTTTCTTGCGCAGTCGTTTTGTACCGTAAAACAGGGTTAGATGCAGCTCGAGACTTGATATTTCTCACCGTCTTCTCAGATATATCCAAGGCACTTTCCACACGCTGGAATTTCGTGATTGTAATGAATTAAGATATAAACACTTAATGTCATACTTACTTCTTGGACAGCAGGTACTGATTTCAGGGAACCCCCATTTTCTTTAAAGTGTGTAATAAATGATGATTAAAAGAAGTAAATGTAGGAAATGAAACAGTCAAAGGTTAAACAAACAAATGGAGGTTATGTAGTATTAGTCAAGTGAGAATTAAATGTATACGCATATAAAACAAATTGATTTCGCGTTTATAGATTTACTCTTTCTACTACATTTGCTTATTCAATACCATATGTCGATTTGCACTAAGACTGTTCACCATCCTTATTTAATTCAGTTTTATATGAGAAGACAGTATAAACAAATTGGATAACTAAATTCATAAATTAATGACGTAGCAGTAAACACTCCTGACGAGGATAATATATTATGCATTGCTATCAAACATAAACATACTTTATAAGTTGACTCCTTGTGTTGAAAACGGTACAGTCCCAGAAGTGTGTAGTAATTTTTTATCAGTCAAGCAAGGTTTCCCCCTTAAATGTTTTACTGCATAAGTAAAAGTTAAACAATTATTGAGAATAGTAAGATATGATATTTGTCAAATGCTATCTGCCCCCCCCCCCCTTCTCCCTCTCATCCTATACATCACCCTCTCCCCCTTCCTCGCTGCTTCCCCTTGTCTTCTCATCCCTCCTCTCTCAATCACACTCACTCACTAGCATGTCATATGTTGATTGATTTCTTTCATCTTATTGATTAATTCTCCCTCTGAGGATTTTTATATCTATCATAAAAATCTCCATCTCACCCTCTACATCTCCCGCTCCTCCTTCCTCACTGTTTACCCTTCTCTTGTCATCCCTTCTCACTCAATCACACTCACTCACTTGCATGTCATACCTTGACTTATTTCTTTCATCTTATTGATTAATTCTCCCTCTGGCGATTTTTTATACCTATCATAAAAATCTAACTTATCCCTATCAAAAAATGTACTAAACTTCTCTAATGCTTCTAATTTTGCTGATTATATTCTCAATTTTCACACTTATTTTTTTAACATTCTTATTGCATACCTACTACTAAATAAAATACAACAGTTTTACATAAAATCCTCTTAATTATTCTCTTGTTATTCAATTTTACAGCTTTTTGTTGCGTTTTGTTTTCATGTCCATTTTAATTATTCAGCATCTTTTTTACAGCTTGCATTCTCCATACCTTTCCCCCAAATTCTTCGACATTTCTTCCATGAAATTTGATTATTTTGACACACTATATTTTGCTTAGAATAACTTATTTTTATTAAAGCTTATTACCTAGTTATTGTTACTACATACCATTTTTACTCAAATTGCTTACTTGCTTGTATTTTTGCATACACATTCAATTTATTTACACCAATTTTTTATCACCCTTAATTTAACTTTTAGGTTAAATTATTATAAGTTTTTGTTATGAACGAAAAGTTCAAAAAATTAAACCAACTAGACTATCGAGATACAAGCTCCAATCAATGTAAATTTTGTTTTATGCCCATAATACTATTACTATTATTCACTGAAATATGTTGCTAAGGTAACAATAACAACAGTGTAGAAAAATCTAGCAAACGACTTGACGATTACAAAGGTAATTGCCGTTTCCGCATGCGATTGATTTTCATTTATAAAAGGAAGTACGACGAAATTTATGATCACTTATTATAAGCATTTAATAACTGAAACCACATCGCAATTGTTGGTGCAAGATAAAAAAGGTAGTCTACCACCTAATCGTATCATTGGTATTTAGTTAAGATATCTAACATAATTGATGAAGATTAATTATTTTGTGTGTTCGCTTTAATAGATGTATAAATATAATGTATATTCAAACTTTGACAACCATCGCATTTAATATCAAAATATACAAAAATAAATTGTTTATGAAATAAAAACAAAGAATGGTTAACGGAACATGTGTGTTGTTACATTTTAGACACTTATCTTCTAGCAGCTGTAGTCTAACGCCTCAAGCTCTAAAATCGGTGTTGTGTCCAAACAATCAGTGACGGCGCACTTATAGTAAATATACTATTACAAAATTGTTTGTATTTTTATAAAAATTAAAATACAACTTTTGCCGACCCTACAGAAACCGAATTTCGTGCAATATACCACTCTACATAATAAAATTCAACAAATGTTGTAATCAACGGGGATTTCAGTGACTACAAAAGATAGAAACATTCGGTTTAGGCGCAAACCACACTTTCATAGCTTATTCTGTTTCATATATATGGGATGTTTTTTTGAAATTCTTGCTACCTTACTTCAGTTATCGTTAAAGTTATTAAATAACTGAAAAAACTGTGTACAATCTGATTTTTTACGTAGGCTACAGTGCCGTATTCAGAAAGTCAGCAATTTTGAGTAATAATGCAAAGTTGGTTTTTTTTTTTAATGGAACACCCTGTATATTATTACTGCGCATGATTGAATTACGTTAAATTTTAATTAGATTTCCGGAACGAAGGCAGCGTAGTGCAGTTATTTTCAAAGCTTTGATGTAAAATTTGAATAATTGTGATTTTTTTCAAAGACCCCATGTTATAATTTATAATAAATTAAATAAAATTATTCCATACATTTTCACGTTAGGCTCTGTAGTGGCCGTAAGCGCATATAGTTAATATATATATATATATATATATATATATATATATATATATATACATATAAATACGTATCTTACAAAACTGACGTCGCAGAGATACTAATCGTCCCCTGTAATTTTGTAACTGACTTACAATAAATTTGAGTCCATCCTATACTAGAAAATGTCATAACTCATTTGAAAGGGACTATTTGGTTTTAGCGTTGCCTATTTTATAATAGTTACAAAAGTGAAATATTTGTTTTTCGACGGAAACTTGAACAACTATCGGTTGTTCAGAAATTCTGCAAAACTTTGGTAGAATTATTAGATGAAGTGCCATTGGTTTTTTTTAATCACGCATACTTTCAACAAGGTGATGCGCCAGCACACAATTTAGGATTAGAAAGAAAATTTTTGGAAAATACGTTCTTTGGACACTAGTAAGTAAGCAAGTAAGTACGCACGCATATTGACGATATAAAGGAGACCGCTCACATAGCCCTTGGAAAATTACAACAAAACGAGGCAATAATTATAAATGCTAGGAAACAGGAAATATGTTAATCAAGCATTTATTGTAAACAGTTACATGTGTTAACCCATTAAATGTATCGTATAAAACGTAATTATTAATTACTTTGATTATTTTAATTTCGGTTGATAGTTTTAATTTTGTTAGGAAATATCACTACAATTATAAATACATAAATAGATAGTTTCAATTACTACACATTTTCATTGATTTTGTGACATACTCATTGACGTCATATCAAAGCCTACTATTATAAATACTCCAAAACTAGAAAATATATCATTTTTTGACCTATATTCGAAAATAACTGTATAGTATCATATATTTTCGGAAAAGTCTAACAGAGTTCAATAAAATGCAACTATAAAGGGTGTTAAAAAACCTAGCTTTGTACTATTGCTCAAATTGATAATCTTTAGAACAAATCTGAAAGCGGCAGTGTATCCTACATCTTTGTATTGTTTCCTTTTTTTTTATTTGTACCATATGTTGTTATTTTATTATTACAGTGATCATGAAGGAGGTAACGTTTCAGCCCACACCGTTCATCTCGTCGGCTCCGCCTTAAGTGATCCTTATATTTCATTTGCTGCTGGTTTAAATGGCTTAGCAGGACCTCTTCATGGATTGGCAAATCAAGAAGTAAGTACTAAATTTAACAGAATATAGGTCTGGAGCAGTGAGAAATTATGTGAATCGTTTAATCACCATCGTGTTATTTTTTATATCAGTATCATTAAAATTGAAGCCAGACATACGAAGTGAGCGCCATAAATTGTCTATTTGATACAGAATGAACTAAATGCAAAGACCATAGAAGTAACAATACTAGGTCTCAGATATTATTTGACTGCGCGTTTTCATTGTTGTATAATGAAAATGTGTAACCCTTCAAATGATACCTTACATGCAATCGCTACTTTGCAATACATACATGGTGTCCGGAAATGTTAAATTTTGAAGCATTTCCTGTATGAAATTTTTGTCAAAAAAGTATATCTGAAGTTTATGCTGATTCCAATAAAAGAAACCCAGTGCAAATCCAGTCAGTCCTTTTTGTGTGATTGAAGCTGAAAGCTTTAGATACAGTATGCTCTAGCCAGAAGGAAAACACGCGTGGAAACAATTTTAATGGTAGTACTCGACGTTGTTAATAAACTGTAAAATGTGGTAATTTGTCTTTCTAACTTAGGTACTAGCAGTTTTGGCGCGCTTTGCAACGCCCTTTAATGATGTAGTCCTCCTCACGTTTTTCAGATAAAAACAATAGATAACGCTGAAACATTTCCCTATATACCGAATTTCGTTAAAATTGATTAAGCAGATTCCAAGTTTCTCTTCCTCGTCCCCGCACTCTTGATAAATAGCACTACCTTTCCCGTACCAAATGATCTTTATATAACGAATTTCATTAAAATCGGTTCAGCAATTTCCGTATTTACAGATCCCGCCCCTAATATTTTCCAGATAATAAATAGATAACATAAACACACTCTCCATACCCAAAAGCCCCTATATACCAAATTTTATTAAAATTGGTTCACCGCTTACTATATATATATATATATATATATATATATATATATATATATATATATATATATATATATATATATACAGGGTGTGGCATTAGTACCACAAAGTGAGTTTGCGGCTAAACTGCACAGTAGAATTCAATTAAATGGAATGGTATAGTTTTTACTGCGGATTTCGTTTCTAATCTGAATAACAACCACCTTATATTAAACATGTCGTATAGCTAAACTTAACCGTTTTTGAAATATTTGGACATTTAGGTAAAAATTTTCGTCGAAGATCAAACATTCATTTTGACGTTACTATCAAATCTATCAGCCGAAGAAAGGGCACTAAAAAGGAGAAAATAATTTTTTGCTTTGCACCAAAATGTGATCAAAAATCTTTATGACTAAAAATAAAAGCGTGGGGCGCTCATATTATAAACATGTGACGGAGAGATATTAAATAATGATGAGCGCGTACGCCGCTTTTATTTTTAATCGTAAAGATTTTTGATCACATTTTGGTGCAAAGAAAAAAAATATTTTCTCCTTTTTAGTGCACTTTCTCTGCGTAAATAAGAGCGTACTTTTTAAAAAAGTTTCTTTTTTCATAGTATTTACATTCTCACTCACATGCGTAGTACAATAGTCAATACATTTTACCATTTATTTAAGTAAAGTAACTGTTATGATCGTTTTCTGGTCAAAATGCCTATTATTACACAGGGTGCACATTGATTGTACCACGAACAATTAAAATAAAAATCTTACAATTGTAAATATTTCAAAAACCGTTCCAGATAGACAAAATTTGCTTATTACAAAAAATGTAGGTCTTTCAATTATCTTTCGAATAATGTAGTAATATACAGGGTGTTGTATTTAAGATAAGATAGTTATTTACATTTGAAACAAAAAATTATAAATTCATATTTCTCGTACACCCTGTATAAAAATTAAATAAGTCATAATATTTCTCAAAATATCAATGTCTGTACTAATTACATGCAGAGTTACAAAATAATAGATTTGATAGTAACGTTAAAATGAATTTTTGTCTTCGACGAAAAATGTAAATCTTTTATCTAAATGTACAAATATTTCAAAAACGGTTAAGTTTAGCTATACGACAGGTTTCATAGAAAGTGGTTGTTTTTCAGAGTAGAAACGAAATCCGCAGTAAAAACAATATCATTCCATTTGCAAAAATATTTTTAGGTTATAGCGTGCTTGAATTCAAGCAGCTATTGCATAAAACATTTTTTTCTACTGTGCACAGTTTAGCCGCAAACTCACTTTGTCGTACTAA